>VDFB02208674.1:0-11844 GCA_007258455.2 Sequoia sempervirens | reverse complement strand
ATTTCTATTTTGCATCACATTTTGTTGCCTGTACTTTGGGGAATCCCGAGGCAAATTCGGATTGTTTCTTGCATTTGGATTCGGTGGAGTTGAGAAATTATTTGGAGGAATTGAGGACGTCAAGGGCTCCTTTTGATGATAAGTCCTTTGGTACACTTTGGGTGTTGCTCCTCCGGAAGTTTGAAATGCTTGCACCTCTCTTCTTCCTTCTACTAATACACTGTTGTTGAGAGGTGGAAAAATATAGTTACCTTGATCAAGTGGCTCCTCCGAGTAACTATCCTGGACTTCTAAATACATTTGAGCTTCTGAATAAACTTGAGCTTCTTCAACTTGCTCGTCTGGCGCCTCCATGGGACCATTTGTCGAAGCTGGTGGAAATCTATGATTGACTTCTGGTGGCGCATAGCTTTGATATTCAGACATGACATTGACATTTTCTAGGATTAGTGCCTAGTCGTATCTTTGTACTGGGACAATTTCATATCCCGTAGTTGGAGGATTCTCAGCACCCTCCGTGCTCTTTACTTCTCCTTTGAAGATATCAGCAGCAACCTGAAATTCATGGCACTGTAACTCTGAATGTTGATTGGTATTGTGAAGTCGACACCATCCTGACATAGCAGCTTCTGCCAAAAACACTCTGTCTGTGGGACGATTCTCTGGAGGTGGTGGGTTATCTAGCGGTGATGGAACTCCTCCGTTATTAGGTCCAGTATTCCAGGACCTCTTTTGATATCCTTGATTGTTACTTCGATACCCATGACTGTTGTCATGGCCATGTCCTTGATGGGCATCTTGATGGTGTTGAGGATTATTCAGATATCCCCGATTGGCACCTGGATGTGCCTGATAATTCTTCAACATAGATTGCATTTGATTATTTTGATTTCTAAGGTGGGTTACCTCAGATGACAGCCTCTTCATTTGTTCTACTAATTCTTTCATTTCGTCTTTCTCCTCTTGTGTCTTTGCTGCTGGTACTGTATTCTGGAGATAGACAGGCTGTGTTGCTGGAGTCTGGGACAAAGGTATCCCAGGATGGAGAACCAATTGATCCGATGGTGGTGTAACATGATAAGCTGGTTGCGGAACTGGATTCAACGCCGGAATTTGCTGATTCCATGCCGGAGTAAGTGTCTGCATTTGATTGTTTGTCATCGTCAAGCCTGTGTACAAGGAAGGCCCAGTTATGTTTTGTCCCATATTTTGACTTACTTCTACAGCCTTCGTGTACGCTTGGTTCATATCCGCCAGAATGGGATGAGCTTGTCTCACGAACATTGTGGTCAATGGGTCCAAGGCTGCATAATAGTTTTCTCTAGCATCAGGAACAATGTAAGGAGTACGTAGCCTTGTGAGAGCTTTCTGGAATCTATTGTTGAAGGCATGGATAGGCTCTTTGTCTTGTCTTCTCACTTCCGTGAATTGGCGAAAGAGCTCTATTGGGGTGATAGGAATACCAAACTTTCCAATGAAAGCTTCTTTCATCTGCTCCCATGTTCTTATAGGCCCAACTGGTAAATGTATGAACCAAAAGTGCGCTTCTTCTCCCAAGGAATACGGGAACAATCTACAAGCTACATCTGCGTATGCAATTTGTGTATTTCGCAAATGATCTTCGAACATCTTGATGTGATCCTCGGCAGAACGGTTTGGATCATTGACTTGATACTTGGTGCAGAAGTGCTCCAGATTTTTCGGCATATCATGGTAATCTGCAAACTCCAGAGGAGACGGGTTAGTAACTAGCCAAGTAGCTCCATTTGGAGCGGGTTGGCCTCCTTGTTGACCTCCTGGTTGAGCCATTACTTGAATTGGCTGCCGCCTTTGATATACAATTACTGGGGTTGTGGTAGCCTGAACAAACACCGATGTGGTAACTTGAACTGCTTTTGGCTGAGCAAACCTTGAAGAACTTGGTGGAGTTTGGAACAAACTTGAAATCTCTTCTCCGCTCTCTTCACTAGACTGAACTTCTTCGTTTGAAAATACTTCTTCACTTGAATGGATTTCTTTCTTCTTCCTTGCTTGAGTAGGCAACTCTAACTCTACAAAGTCTTTGGATGAACTTGGCATGGACCTTAAAATCCTTTTCAACTTATCAGGAGAGAATGAACTGATACGATCCAGGATGTAGCTGACTACTGACAGCGAGGAACAGGAGCGAGTGGTTGTCTTTGATTTAGCAAATTTCTTTCAATTGCAACTTGAATCTCAAATAGCCTTCTCTTCTTCCTCCTCCAACACGAAGCAAGTTCTCATATACAGAGCGTAGCTCTCCTTTGTCCTCCACGCGAGATTGTTCAGTCCTGAAAGAATGTCTTCTTGATCGTCATTGAACCCCAAGTTTGGCTGCAACACTGGGAATATCTCTCTATGCGGTAGCACCATCTTTACTCATGATAATTTCTCCTCCAATGAATTTCTCTTGATGAAAATCCCTTCTTACTTGAATATGATTGCTAGCTGTAGGAACTCTTGGAAGGCCCTCCTTCTAGCGCCAGTTTTTTCTTTGTTGATGTGATTTTTGTGACCGCACCAATCAGCAGAAGAACAAAGTTGTCTGAAGGCTACTCCGTTCTCTCTTGATCAAAGTATTCCGTGTGCTAAGATTGTGAGATAGATCACACGTTCAACTCCAAGGTTCCGAAATACTTGGAACACCCTCAGTTGGTTGATGTGTATTGCTGTGTTCTTACGAGGGGACTTACGCAATTGTTCAGGATTCTTGCAGTTAACAGCAGATAGATGATTTGAAAGGGATTTTGTGTGTATGATTTGGCAATAAGTTTGTTTTCCTAAAGCTAATCAGAAACGTACAGAAAGTAAATGAGTGTAGGGCCTAAGAAACTTATATTCTATTCTAAATGCAAGATATGTGGAGCTTAATTTCAATAGACTTCAACCGAATTTCACCTAGCCTCACGTCGGACAGCCTCAGTAAAATTGGTGCAATCTTCAAAGGGATAGCAAAAGATGTTTAGATTATAATTTAGCATACATACACCATCAAAACGACGCATATAAGCATACAAATCACAATCGAAGTTAAACTCAAGATAATTTCCAGTTGACCACGCAAGGTGAACTTATCATCAACAAGCCGCTAGTGGTATGGAATAAAGTGAAGCTACCTCAATAAAACACCACACATCAAAGTAAACTACTTGCATGAAATGAAAATTATGCTACTTGGATCCGAAAGGAAGAAGAGACCTTGCTAGCTATTCATGACAAAGACGAATTCCACCATCAATGAAAAGATCTATTATCATGAAAGTGTTACACAACAATCTCCACAAAAGTTTTCAAAGGGAACACTTTCTTTCTTCTCCACACTATGGTAAGAAAAATGTCTACTATGCTCTACTCTCTAGTCTCTAGCTCAATTCTGATTCTAATCTCTACTTCTAATCTAATGAATTACAAATGAGGGGGACTCCCCCTTTATATAGGTAGCCCGGTCCAAAAGACGGCTAGGGTTACAATCAATAGAGTGGCTAAGATTAAGCCACCTCAGCCCTAACCCTAAAAACTGCCAGAATGGGGAGTGGTACATTAAATGAATCAAAGATTCCCACTCACTCCCAAAATAGAAAAGGCAATTAATGCCCATAATTAGTCTTCTAGAAGATCCTCGTCCAGTAGTGCATTCCCGTTCTCCTTCTCTCTAGCTGCAAACTCAACGAATCTGCCAAGTACAGCCTCAACCTCCTGAACTGAAATGGGTGGAATGCAATCAAGCTGGAAATCTAACACCGTGACTGAATGTTCATGCCTTGTACAATATTTTCTCCAAGCAACTAAGGAATCCTGCGTGCTCTGTATCAAAGTAGAAGTGTTCTCGAAATCATCTTGTACGAAGGTCTTTGCCTCTAAAAAGAAAGGCACCAGCCTACCCCTCAAATTATCAACATTTACCTCATCTGGATTCAACCGCCTAGCAAATATGGCCTCAAAAGTATTTTGAACTCCATCTATGATATTGGCCATAGCTTTATGTACCCTGGTTGAATCTGCCTGTGCTGTGTCGAAGAAACCACGTCCCGTGATCGCTGAAGAATACCATGTAGAGAAATCATATTTGTCATTCTCCTGAATGACGCCTCCATCAATCAGCAATCGCAACGGAACATGCCTCAATGCCTCAAGATGCTGGATTACTTTGCTCTGATAAATAGAAGCATCACCCCAAGCCTGATCAACTGCCTCTATCCGTGCAAAAATACTAGAGGCCTGCTGAAAAGCAAAAGCAAGGTCCTCCATGAACTTCTCCGTTTCAACACGAACTCCTGCGACCCACTTGTCTGCCTCCTGTGCCATCTTCCCTAACTCCATCAAGCCACTGATTGACTCTCTAGGTATCTCTGCTGGAGGCTCTATCACTGGAATCTCCGGCCCACGAGAACGAGATAACTGTTGTACATATCCAATTAGAGCCTTATGCTCTCTTTTCAACTTCTTATACTTTCCTTCCTTCTTGAATAACCTGTCCTTGAGGGCGAGGTAGGAGTTATCACACTCCTCTACAATCTGTGCACCTGTGGGGCGTCCTAACTCCAAAGTTGTGACCACATAATTCTTTGACAATGCTTCATCTCGGTCACAATCAACCTGCGGGTAAGTAGCCTACGTGAAGGGTGCGAGAGCCATCCCTATCTGTTGATATCTTTGAAAACTTTCTTGCTCTCTTCTTCTGTGGAGGTGCACTGATCCTGTTCAAAGAACTCTTCCATTTCAACTGCTGGATCAATCTCCTTTGGGGCTTCTCCTCATTCTGTCCTTAAGCCAATCGGGCACATGTACTGTATATCAAAGGGCTGTTGCTCTTGTGCCTCTACCTCTCGAACTTGCTCAACTTCTACATCATTCTGGCGAGGCTCATCATCCCCAAGTGGTTGAGTGTCTCCTGAAACTATATCATCATCATCCATAGCCGCCTCTAACTCTTGCTGAAACTGAGGGTCAGTAGTAGTCCCCTCATCATCTGCTGATCAACCCTACTAGGTGCGTTGACACTCTGGCCAACTGACTCTCTCCGTGGTGGCTGATTGTTTTCCTGTACCACTTGCACCTGATTCAGTGCATTCCTCTGATCAGCAAACAAGGAAACCTCCTGTATACTTGGAGAACGTGTCTCCAATGGTGTGGGCGATTCAACTGCAACTCGTGGAGGTTCTGGCTGAACAGGCTCCTTCGAACTGGCTCTTTCCTCTTGGACTTTGGACCTCATGCGTGATCTGTTTCTTCTTGCCGTGGTGGGTGTCCTGTGATCTCCCATCAAGTTGTAAGTCAAAGCAATTGACCTACTCTTCAACCTGCTTACACGCCTATCAACCCATGCCCTAGTGAATGTCAGGACCGGAATAGAAAGTGTGTCCAAGTCAGCAACCTCTAGTTCTGACCAATCTGGGGGTGGAAGCGGAGTATCCCTCACTGTTGCATAATCCGGATGAACAACGTCCATATCCTCATTCACCTGGTTTGGAACCGGAAAAACTTCACACTCCCTGATCAGAGTAATTGGCAACCGAGAGAACATTCTTTTCCTAACTTCAATCTCATCTGCTGCATCAGCCCAATAGTACTCAATATTTGCCTTATGTTTAAATTCCTCTGATAGTACCCATTTGATGTTATTATGTGGATCATAGTGCTGTTGGCTGGTGTGATAAGAAAAATGATAAAACTGAAGTTCACTCTCGGCTTCTCTGGCTGCCTGTATCGAAGGACACACTTCATCCGAGTTGCCCATGACAATTGGGAAGTCAATTCCTCCCTTCTTTTTCTTCTTTTGAATCTTATCGTAGGCGAGCAATTGCCTAGATATTTCTAACATCAAGATTCTATCGGTTGGGTACTTAGGCAGCCTATATGGATATGATGAAAAACCTTGCAGCCTTATATAAGAAAATTTCGGAAATTGTATGAACCAGCACCCATACCTTTCAATCAACTCCTGGGCCTCCCTCGAGATTCTGTGGTGTAACCGCTCCTAAAGCAATCTCGTGATATGCATGGTGAAGGCATCGTTGACACGCTTGTAATAGGTGGTACTAGCCAGGTGCAACTGTGGACAAGCCTCATGGATCTTGAATTGGTGAGAGCCACAACCGATAGGCTCCTTGTATGAAATTCCTCTATACTTCGTCATACGAGCCAACATATAGATGATGTAAGAGGTCATGTAAAACGTCTTCGTCCTTCTTAGGCTCAGGAGCTGCTTGTGCAAATTGTCACTAATCATCTCGGCCCAGTTGACGTAATCTTTCCCTTCAAGCATGAGGTTGATGTAATAAAACATCCAAGGCTCGAAAATAAATGACTGTGGACAACCTCCAACTCTGCTCAGCATCATGATGAGATCACAATATTCCTGTTTCAAGTCATCCGCTATGATTTGCTTTGGCAACTTTGTACGAGAAGGCCTGGGATTGCTCATCCAGTGAGTGTTGATTGTCTCCGCGCATCTCTCGAATGCAGAAGCGTACATTCGCTCAGCTCGCTCTCTGGATTTGTAAACCATATTTCTGTGCACCAGGATCCCGAAAGCCTCACCAATGGCAGCAGGAGTAAGATTGGCTAGCACTTGGCCATCTGGTGACATGATCGATCTGTGATCCTTCTCATAATAATTGGCGCACTCCATCATCAGCTCCGAACACTGAATGGCTGGTGGGAAACCAGCAGCTGCATATAATCCGCTTCGAACAATATTGTGTGAAGTATTCCAAGGTCGATGATTGCCAATCCCCAACATTCTTTTTTTAAAAGTTTCAAGGTTGATGGAGCCCAAGTTGGTATATGTCAGCTTGCCCAACTTCGAGATGAATTTTGACTCTGGCATGAATGTCTTACTCAGTTTCTTGATCACTACTTGCCTGGATGCACCGTTGTTATCTTTGCCAGTCGCCCTTGCCTCAGCCATCTGCAACACAATAAACATTCATCAGCAATTCATCTTAGAAAAAAATAAATAAGATACCTTGCAGGGCTGCCAGCTGACTTTTAAAATTTGAGAAGTTGCAACATTTAATTCTTTTGCAAACCTCAACTTCTCCTTCACAAGATTTCGAACTTCAATCACTTAGCAAGCTTCAAATCAGCAAGCTCACACCTTCAGCAAATTTCAAACAGCAAATTGAACTTTTGAAAATTCGTATTCCACACTTGGCAAGTGCGCACTTCACAAGCTTCAGCAACTTTGAATACAAACTTCTTGAATCAACAAGTTCGCACCTTTTAAACTCTTTGAAACTTCTCACCTCAAGGCGTCCTTCTTAGCACTGGCAATTTCAAATCTCGGCAACAAATCAAGCTCCAGCAATCAGCAAGTGCGCCCCTTTTAAGCTTCAGCAATATTCGAACTTTTCAACACTTGCAGCCACTTCCAACGCCTCTCACTCAGGAACTCTCAGACTTAGCAAAATTTCGAACTTCCCAAGCTTCAGCAATACTCAGTCTTCAACAACTCACTCAGGGCAAGTCGAATTCTTCTCAGCTGTGAAAAAGAAGTGAGAAACTTCTCAATCTTATAGCAAAAGTCGAATTCTAGAAGGAGCTAAGTATAGGCAGTGCATTAAATTTCCACTACTCCACTTCAAGAATTCGAATTTCCGTCTCTGGTATTCTTGACACTTGTCCGAGAACGTCAACCTTCTAGAAGTTCAACCTTGACTGGCATCTTTTGAATTTACTTTCGAAAAATTTAATTTAAATTCATCTTTTTAATTCCCCAGCCGGAGCTCTGTCATTTGAATCCGAATTGTACCTCTCTTCAATTCTAGAAAAATTCATCATTGAAGAATTCAATCAAAATCATCTAGGCCATTCACTTCAAATTCATCATTCGAATCGTTTTCCTGTCAAAAGTCGTTTTATTCAAATTTGCCTTAGAAGATTTTAAAATTTTCCTTAGGAAAATTCACAATTTGAGCACTGATTAAATTCTTCAATGAAAAAGTGTTGGCGAAGTGTCGAAGACATAGAAATTCATCTATCATCACAAATGTCTAGTACCCAGAAGAGAATTTTCTCCAGAACGCTTCGAATCCATGGGTACCCAACGAACGGGTTCATTTAATTTTTTTAATTTTGAACCTTAGAAAAATATTACCCCTTTAATTTTAAGTCCGTTCTTCATCTGTGATCATCCTGTGTTGCACTCACTTGAGAAATTTTATCAATCCATCCTGCATTATCATCCTGACTTCACCATTGAAAAAATTTGCTCGTGCTCCAAGAAGAAAATTCATCATCTTGAGTCCTAGGTGTATTTTCTAAGAAAGAAAATACTTTGCCTTAGAAATTTTTTGAAATTATCTTGAAAATTTTTCCTTGGAAGTTTTTATTCAATCTTGCTCATCCTTTCCTGTAAGAAAATCATCAACTTTGTTTGGAAAATCTTCATGAGAGCGCGTAGCAAATTTTATCCTCCAACATCTTGAACGCCTTGGGAATATATTCACTTGAAGCTCCAACGCCTTAGGGAGAAAAAAAATTCATCAGCTTATCTTGTATTTCACTTGACCACCCTAGGCGCATACCATACTTGGAGAAAATTAAAAAAAAATGCCTAGCAACTTTGTTTCACCCTTTGGCAACATTTCCAACACCTTTTACCTCATTTACCACCTTGCATTCACTTTTACCACCTTCAACTTGGGCGCATTTGAGCTAGGCAGGAGGATGACTCTTCAACTTCTCCGTTTTTGTCTTCACATGCATGCTTTTGGGCGCATTTGAGCCTAGGAGGAGGATGGGCGCATTTAGGCATGTATGGTGGATGAAATTCGTTGACTTGTTGACCCCTTTTGAACTTGGGCGCATTTTAGCCTATGTGATGGATGAAACTTATAACCACGCCCAGCTTGTGACCCTTCATCTTCCTTGTTTTTGTCTTGACATGGCTTGTTTTGGGCGCATTTTGCCTATGTAGGAGGATGAAAAACGTTGACCACTTTGACTTACTTCTCTACTTGGCGCATTTCACCCCTTGAGGAGGATGGGCGCATTTGGAGGGGTGAGGAGGACGAACTCAACACTTAGAAAATTTTCGAACTCTCATGCTTCAAGGTGGGCGCATTTGGAGGGGTGAGGAGGATATTCAACACTTAGAAATTTTTTTGTTATCATCTCTCTCAAGGTGGGCGCATTTTGGCCTTGATGAAGGATGGGCGCATTTTGCCCCTTGAGCAGGATGAAATTTCATACTTAGAATATTTTCGTGCTTTCTCCAGTTTCCCTTGGGCGCATTTGAGCTAGGCAGGAGGATGAGAAACGTTGACTTTCTTTGACTTCCTTGCTGGATGGGCGCATTTTGGCATGTGTGGTGGACGAGTTCAACACTTAGAAATTTTCCATCCTTCTTCATCAACTTGGGCGCATTTTTCCATGGCTGCAGGATGAAGTTCCAAACTTAGAATTTTTCCTTGTTTTCGCTAGTTTATCCATGCCCTGCTATTTATAGTAAATCTCTTGATTTTTGCATCTCTAAAGCTCAAAATGATTTGAAATTTTAGACACTGCATCCTCACGACCTTGTTGTCCTGTCGACACTGCCATTTTTAGTTGGCCTGCTATTTTTTAGCCCATTTCTGAGGGTGATTTACTATAAATAGCAAATGCTTGCTTCTGATAGCTCCACTGCTCTGATTGACCTGAAATTTGAATGAGGCGCTCCTCACCACGTGACCTTACTGCTGACATCGGCGCATGCACCTGACTTGCTATTTTTAGCCTGTTTCCAAAATGAATTACTATAAATAGTAAGTGCTCCGTTTGACTTGAAATTTTACCAGCAGATAGCCTGAAGGATGCTGATCGCGGTGGTTTACACCGGTTTTCGAAAATTCTGACTTTTTACCCCTCTTTTCAGGCTCCGAAGCTAGAAACCCTAATTTGCTCTGCATGCGTATCAAATGATCTCCGTTTGACTTTGTTTCTGCCGCATTGCGATCAGTTTGTGATTCTGAACTTCTGGGAAGTGGCTGCCGGGATGCACCTGTTAAAAATAGTAAGTTCCTTACTGAGTGATCATCTTCATTTGCATGTCATACCATTGCGTAGGTCTCGAAAAACCCATAAAGAATCACCCGACATGCAAAAGAAACCCTGACATGCAAACCCTAAAAATAGCCTCGGAGGACTGAATTCTGAAAGTTGTTGTCTCGCCTTGCATGTTATACCGTTGCGAAGGTCTCGAAAAACCCAGAAGGAATATGCCGACATGCAAAGAAAAACTCTGCGTCTAAGCCCTGAAACTTGCTCCGGAAGCTGGACTGCTAAAAATAGAAAGTTGTCTATTTTCGTTCAAATTTTGCACGCGAGTAGCCTGATGTGCTCTGAATGCCATGTGACTGCCGGAATCTCAAAAATGCTGAAGGACAGCTTGTAATTGCACACTTACTAAAAATAGTAAGTACCCAGAATTTGATGAAAATTTGCTTAGAGCCTGGTAGAAGCACACTGACAATAATGTTAAGCTCAATTTTCAATTTATTCACTTTGTTCGACCTTGGACTCAATTCGTAGAAAGATGAAACCCTAATTTTCAGACTTGGTCAATTTCACGTTTAAGCTCAGTGACGGGCACAATCCTCGAAAGGCAAACATCAGAAAAGAGATAGAGAGAGAGAAAGAGAGAAAAACCCAAGCCAAAAACCAGAATGGAGCAAAAATTAGGGGGGTCCCCATTTTGAATGGGGCGATGTGTGAAAAGGTCACAACACAACCCTTCAGTAGATAGTTTCACTACCTCAATTATGCAAATCAATGGTATAATTCATACCCAAAGACCTTCAATTTTTTCTATAGAAACCCCAAGTCTCCACCACAACAAGCATATCACAGTCAATGTCAAATGTCCTGGATGCTGAAACAATGACCAACTCCTTCTATTTATTCTTTTCTCACCAAGTCTAGGGCGGCCATCTAGAAGCTTCTCTAATATTCTTTTATTTTATTTTTAGTGACTTCATAATAATAATAATTTATTTTCAGTCACTATATTAAATTAATTTAATATAGGGTTACTTTTGATTTTTTAATATTTTAATAACCTTATAAAATAATTAATTTAATAATTTCTCCCTTATTTCTCCATTTAGCCTTCGGGAGCAAAGAGGCTAAATAAACACTACGATGGCCACTAAGAAGGGGACATTACATTCTAGTATGTGGGTATGATGAATTTTTTGTTGGGTATGGTATGTTTGGGTATGGCTGTATTTTTTATTTATATATATATATATATGCAAAAAATTTAAAAACTATATAGAATTGTAAATACATTTGATACAAATATATCATGCATCATATAATATTATATTTTGAATCTTTGATAGTATGATACTTCATCATTGATCAATGGTAGTGATAAAGATAAATGTCAATTGGTAGTACAAAATTTCAATATTATGTCATATATCATATATGTCTAGGACGATTCAAATTAAAATCATTACAACTAGAAAATTTGAAAATAATATAATAAAAAATTTGTATATTGGTCTTCAATCTTCATCAAAAGGATCTATATCAAAGTCATCATTTGGTTCAACATCATTTGAACCACAAACAAATGGAGTGCTACTCCCACTATGCACATCATGTGTAAGAGCCTCGTCATCATCTATATTGACTCTAGCAAGCTCTACAATAGATGCATTTAAGTTGATATACTCAAGGGATATATCCCAATTCTTCATTGCCCCTTCCTTGTAGTCATCTTGCTTATGTGATAGGAGACACAAGTTGAAATGGATATAAATCAAGTCTTCTACTTCTTTTTGCAGACAACTAGTTACACTTCACTAAGTGGATAAAGGAGTATGCACTCCA
>VDFB02208672.1:0-24137 GCA_007258455.2 Sequoia sempervirens | reverse complement strand
CCCCTTTCCCCATCCCACCCTACCTAGACAACTCTCTCTCTCTCTCTCTTAAAATTCTCCCTCCCTCTAAAGACATACATAAATACATACAAGCATAATACATATGTACATAAAATCCTACATCCATACAATATACATGTACTAATACATATAGGCATACATACATACAAGGATATATACATACATTAACATTAACGAAGACATAACATTAATGAAGACATAACACGAGTGCATTATGTCTTACTTGGCATGTATCCTAGATAAGCAAAATGTCAAAACTAGGAAATAACGCGAGCGCGTTATATTTTGCTTTGGGAATCCCTCAGCCTTAGCATTGGTATTTTCCTTGGAATACCAACCCAAAGGCTTGGAGGGCATTCCCAATGACCAGAGATGTGTTTTTGCAAATTCTACAATTTTTTCACATAATCGAGTTCATGCTCACCATCAGGATTGCATCTGGTTCAATATCGACAAAATCAAACACATGGGTAATGTTACGTTCTCTCTTAGCTATCCAACAATGTAATTTTTTTCACTTTTTAACAATGTTAAGCCTTCCATCCATAATTTCTTTTGTTTGTATGTCTCTTCTTTGCCAAAAAGCAGTGTTTGGTTTTTTTTTGTTATAAATTAACCGTTCATCGAAATTTCGAATAAATAACATTTTTAGAAACTAGACTTTATTCTACAATTAAAAAAAAAAAATTTAAAAAAATCAATTACCTTCAAAAAATTTTAGGGGGAGCACGGCCAAAATTCTACTTTTCAGGAAGTGCCTACTTAGAAAATTAGTAAAAAATCAAATATTCATTAAAAAACTATTAGAAAAATCACGCATCAACTAGATACTGTTAGCTAATTTTTGACCGTAGTGATTTTAAAAATACTACAAAAAAGTTCACCGTGCTCAGGTCGTACAAAATTTGCTATGTTATGTTTTTCTAACAAAAATAGCACCAATTTGTGTACATCCCTCTTTTGAACCCCTTAATCTCAACCATTTTCAAAATAAATTAGTAGTTTAGAAAGTAGACTCAGAGCACTTCGATCCTTGTTTTTGTTCCATCTCAAAATTTTGAGTGTAACTATCCTCAATTTCATGTCCAAGGTCAGTATTTCCTGATTTCAGAAAAAAAAGTGGCCACTTAAGCCCCCCTTTTGGGAACCATCTTGGTGCACTTACCCCATTACAAGGTTGTCATTTTCATGGAAACTCACCTACAGGCTGAATCCGGAAGTTTCAAAACCTAAGATTCCAAAGGAAGCAAGTGCAAACCTTGGAGCTCAAGATCACATTCAAAGTTTTTAGAAATTTAGAACAAGACTAACACACCACCTTGGGCATCTTAGTCCTCCAAAGCATAATTTTCAAAGATTCCTTCAGATCTAGTTCTGACATCTGAAGACTCCGCATATGCCCCGAAAACTAGCAGTAGGACTAATACACCATCTTGGGTGTCATAGTCCTCCATAGCACTTTTTGGTAGCTTCTATACATTTCCATAATTCTCACAACATCTCTAGACTTCCCAGGCACACACATCCTACCTTGTTGCATAATTGAACATTACTTGCACTCTTCATTTAGCTTGCATAACTAGGGTTTGTAGGTTGAATGTTTGTTTTTCTTTTCCAAGAACTTGCTTGGTGGTGAACCCCTTTGAAGTTGAAAGAACCCCCTCCTAGGTCTTCCTCATTGTGAATTGACTCACATTGTGCTCGGTTGTTATTCAATCCAATTGGGACTCCTAGGACATTATCGAATGATAATAGGTGAATAGTGGTGTTATGTGCCCTGGGTTATAAAGCACCCATTTTCCTATTGTTCATTTTGGTGAACCCGATGTTGTTCAACATTCATTTTCTAATTTGGAGTTCATTAAAATCTTAGATCTAGATTGCATTCATTCTTGTATTGCATCTTGCATTAGTGAAATTGCATCTAGTGTTTCTCATATTTAGTGAAAGTGCATCTATGGTTTCTCATATTTGCATTAATGAAAGTGCATATATGTTGCATTTTTGCTTAAAGTGCATTTTTCATCATCCTAATTGCATTTAGGAACATTCTTATTGCATTCAAAATTGAAAAAAATTGCATTCACTTTTGCATCCAATTGCTTGTTACTAGTTACTTTTTCTAGCCTTCATTTGCACAATTTTTTGTTTCCAAACATCAAGTCCCTAGGTAGGCAACCTGGGAACACTGTTAACAACTCAAAATTGTTTGATTTTCTACAAAAAACCCTCACTAGGACTAAAATTCCCTTGGTGGCATCTTAGTCCCTCTCTAGTTTTTTGTTGCAGTACCCTATCTGAGTGATTTGCTATCTGTTTCAACTTCTAAAACCTTCAAATTTCATCAGGAGGACTAAGACGCCCTCCCTGGCATGTGGAATTTCTGATTGCAATTTTTAGGATTTGAATCAACATTTATGTGCTTTTGTTTACTTGCATTGGTTATCTGTTTCATTGGATTGACTTTTTGTTTCATGCATTTTACTAAATCTAGCTTAAAGTGCTTCATTTCATGCATTGCTCAATTCTAAATTTGTATTTACAACATTTCATCTTTCAGGTTGTTGTATAGTGTAATCAACAAATTACCTTGTTTCCAATCTAAAAATTGCATTTCACGTTTGGTCATTGCATTGCACTTTCTTTACTTTCCCATGATAGCATGTTTTCTAAATCAAAAGATGTGGCTTTTATATGGTTAAAAATGGATTGCATAAGTATAGCATCCCCTCTTATGAGGTCAATTTTGATTACAACAATGAGGTTATTAAGAAACATGTTAATCATCAAACCATTGACACAATCCTTAACATTACATTTCCCATTGATGAGGATGGTAGTGTAGACAATCATAACAATCATACTTGTTCTTCTCCCGATACCTCTCCTATTAATGACGAAGGTATCTTGGTGAAAGAAGATACAAGCATTTAGAGTCTTGATTGTCCCTATCCTTTAATAACATTTTGTTTCCACAATCCATGATAGTTAGTATGTAGAATTTCTGGAAAAAACTGTGTGCGAATTTTTGGATCAACATTTCAGATCATACTCCATGATCCATCATCAGGATGAGAAGTAGATAGAGAGAAGTAACATTAAGAAACAAGAAGAAAAAACTGTGTCCCTATCCTCCGCCCCCTTTGGAATACATTAAGAAACAAGAAGATCTGAGATCATAGAAACATTTCTAAACATCACCTTACCTAGTCTACATTCATCCCTTGGTTGTGAGAATGTTTTAGCGAAAGAGGATAGCCATAACAACCAAAATTTTCCCTCTCCTAATATTCCCCTCTCGATACAAAGAGGATAGGTTGGTATTAGAAGATGCACCTACCGAGAGTCATGAGAATCTTTCCCCTCCCTTCCCTAATGCTCCTACCATTTGGGAAGCTCTATTTGGTAAGCATGAAAATCATAGTTTTCCTTCTCTTGATGCCTCCCCTACTTGTGATGAAGCTACTTTACAAAATCTAACCATGGATGAACATATTACAAGCTCTCCTACTAGGGTAGATGGTATAGCACAAGAGAATGAGACCTTAGAGGAAAAGGACAATCAAATAGAACCTTCTCCTAATATCCCCATTATTAATGAACAAGACAATTCAACCATTGATAACTCCCTTACATGCGATGAAGTCATTTTAGAAGAACCAACCCTTGAATGTCAAGAACATTTGATTTGCAGTTATCCTAAAAACTCGATCCTACTAGGGAAGGTATAAGAGTGGAAGACAATGAGAACATTGACAATAGTAATTTCTTAGATGAATATGATGAAGTAACATTAGACTGGACTCTTCACTAAGAGATCATGAAAATAACGATAAGACTTTTGAGGTTATGCACATTAGATACCCCTTGGAGTACTCTCCCAAGCCTAAACTTATCCTTTATCTACCCTCTCAAAAACCATAAGTTCAAAACAAACATGTCCTTATCCTCGAACCACCCAAGAACAATGTTTCGTAGCAATCAACTTACAATACTATCAACAATCCACAACCAAGACAAACACCTTCAACATCCTTACCATTTCCTAATCCTATCTTTCCTAGTTCCCCTAATTTGTCTTCGAATAGTGGAAAGGAGTATGATCTTTTTGAACAACTTAAGAATACTCCTACAAAGATATCCCTATGGGACCTGATTCATAATTCACCTAAATATCACACTATGCTTCAGAATTCCTTATAACAAGTTCCTATCCCTTCTAATGTGCAACCGAATGACATAGTAGCCATGATTCAAGGAATAAATGCTAACATTTTTTTCCACCAAAGTGAACTCCCCACTTTGGAAGTGGAAAAACAATGTGATGTTTTCATGATAATAGCTTAATACAATAACATGGGGATAAAGCAAACCCTTGTTGACAATGGCTCAACCTTAAATGTGTGTTGTGTGAACCTTTTGGATAAGCGTGGTGTTGATAAATCAAAAATCCTACCCACCTCTTTATCTATTAATGACTTTAATAACGTGCGAAAACAACTGCTTGGTGTAATCACTTTACCTATTAAAGTTTGAAAGGCCACATTACAAACACCGATTCATGTTATGCCTCACAATCTTTCATATAATTTGCTTTTAGGCAGACCATGGATTCATGAGATGCATGTTGTGCCCTCTACCCTTCATCGTATCATGAAATATGTCTATAACAACAAAGTTTATACAATCAAAGCCGATCCTGAACCATATAGTTGTTTGAACATTGAGAAAGGTAAAGAGAATCCTTTGAAAACATTGACACCAACTACACAAGTGGAACCCGTGCAACAAAACGAAAAATAAAAACACACTAAACAAGTCACGAAGCTACTAGAAGATGATTTGGGTTCCTTGGATTTCACACCTAGCTTTGATGGGAAACCAAATATCATAATAAAGAAACCTAAAAAAGAAAAAGCAGTAATGTCAACACAAAACTCGGAAAACCCTTTGAAAGCATCCACCTCAACCACTTTAAACGAAACAAATTATACAACAAAATTTGATGAACTCAATTATGAGCAACCACTGAATCCAAAAGAGATGAAGAATCTTTATGGAAAAGGTTATGAAATGATGAAACAACTCAGTTATAGTGGAAAAGGATGTGGTGCTAGAGAACAAGGTATCTGTGTCCCTATAGAACCTCACATGCAAGAAAAGACTAGTGGTCTTGGTTATTATCCCTCAAAAGACACAAACAAGCCTTCACTTAATATCAACACTATCACAAAACATCCTTCTAAGCCAACTTTGACAGTAGTGCATCCTGAACTAATAAATGCTAGTGGTCTTGATTGTTATCCTTTGCAAGAAACGAAACAAACAAAAAAATCTTCACTTAATGTCAATGTCATCTCACAAAACACTAACGATTTGAATTCGATAGATTTTACACCCTCCTGTAAAGGAAATAACAAAATTTTGCAATATAAACAATCTTGTATAGGCATGACACATTGTGCTAAGCAATATATCTTTGTCACAAAATAAAGCAACATCCTCCACTTTTGATCAAGAGAGTATATTGATGAGACTCCTCCAAGATCGTCTGATCTCTCTCCCTCCAAGAACCCGAAAGAAATTCTACCACAAGACTTCATTGTGTGCATATCATAGAGTTCATGGTCATTCTACTACTGAATGTAGAGCTTTAAATAACAAAATTCAACATATTAAGGACCGTGGTGCTCTCCCTTGGGTTGAAGCACCTAGTTCCTCTTTTCATTTAGGCTCACCCTTGTCTTGCACTAAGTGGGGGCAAGGGGTTAGATAGCCTTCTCCTCATATCTCACATGTCGTTGCCTCTTTTGGCTAGTTGATCACCTTTTATGTATATATAAGAGAAAGCTTGGGATGTGGATGACATGCCTTAAGTTGGCTCACATGTGATGTACTGAGCAACCCTTCCATCCTATTGTATGAAGTAGCTTATTGGAAACATATGACTTGGCATAGGGCTTTCCAAATAAGCTCTCATGTACTCTTCTACTTTAAAGCAATTGCACACAACAATGGTGTTAGCAACTGCTTTAAAGTGGGGTCATACATCGACACTCATGTTTCATTGTGCAATTTTCTTTCTTCTTGTGATGCTTCCTTTTCTTGGTGGTGTCATTTGGTTTGATTTCCTCTGAGAATGTGATATTTCTTTGACTTTTCCTCTGTTGGAAACATTAAACACAATGTTCCCCTAAGAGTAAGACCTCACATGAACTAAGAAAAATCCCTTTGAACATCCCTCTTTCTTGTTGCATCTTCCTTTTGTCCTTATTAAATTCATGGAGGTATGACTTTGATATGAACTTCTTGAGACTCACCTAGTGAACACCTAGCTTCACTAGCCCTTGTGAGCATGCATTTTTGTACCTTATTAAAGTTATGGAGGTATGGATTTGATACAGTCCCTTGGGGCTCACCTAGTGAACAACTAACTTCACTAGCCCTTGTGAGTGTGCATTTTCTTTTTCTCCTTATCATAGTCATGGGGGTATGAATTTGATATGGACCTCTTGGGGCTCACCTAGTGGACAACTAGCTCCCACTAGCCCTTTTGAGCATGCGTCTTGTTTGCATAGTGGACAACATATTCCACTTGTAAACCTTTTTGGATAAACAGCCTAGGCTCGGTCCACCACGTTGGATGGCTAGTCGAAGCTTGATCCGTTGTAGTTTTCCTTTTTTCCTTTTTCCTGTTTTTGATGGTGTATGCTTGTGATCTGGTTATGGCTTCATATATCATCTGCATGTGTGTTCCTTTGTGCCTATGTTGGTTTCTCATAGGATCTCGACCTTGGGGCCTTGGTCATCCCTCTTGATCGTTGTCATCCTATCTTGCTAACATTGGTACATTTAAAGCCCTCTTGATTGTGTAGTTGGCTACTTTAGTGTGAGTTTGAAGCAAGTTCATCCTCTCACTAAAGTGGGGGCTAAATGTAGTGTAGCAAAATGCATACCCTTGCATTTTCACACTTGTTTGGGCCCACCTTGCTTTATTTATGCTTCTTTATGGCTTATTTAGCCCTATTTTCAATCCACAAGCCTAATAAACTATACATTTTTATGGAAAATCCCGACAAACATCAAAAGATAAATGATCATTTAATGATTTTGTCTGTGTCCCTGATTTGTGGACTAGGACTAAAATGCCACCTAGGGAATCTTTGTCCTCCATGGTCTTGGGACCTTGATTTTGAATGTACTTGAAAAGGTCCCTTTTTAGAGTCTGTGCCCCGAGATTTGAACCTTGGAACTAAGATGCCACCTAGGGCGTCTTAGTCCTCGGCTTATTTTTCGGGATTTAATTTCAAATTTTGGTGGGATTTAGCCTCCTTTATTTAATGAGTTCATATGTTGGCTTGGTGTGATGTAATTTTGGGATATGAAGCATAGATACGTATAAATACAAGGTTCATTCATTCATTTCAATCCAAGTCTTTTGTGAGAGCATTAATCATATCATAATTAAGTTCACAAGAGAATTCAAGAGTAGATTTATCAAGCATTTGTAGCCATCATCAAGATTCAAACATCATATCAAAGAGTTGCTTGCATCATGCACGTGTTGTTGTGCTAACATTTGTGATGTAAGGTTTTGATTCAAGCAAAGCAATTCAAGATAATTCCTTTGGTTCAAGATCCATATCCATTGCAGTCATTGCACACAAGTTTGCAAACTTTACAACAAGGGTTTGGTGAGTTGCAGCATTGCATGTTGTTCATCCACCATTTCCTTCATTATTTCTATTTCATTTCAAGGTTTAATTACCAACAAGAGGTTTGACCAAGGCAAACACCCATTCACTAACAAACAACAAGTTTTTCCCTGAGCTTGCATATTTGTGATTGCATATCTAGATTGAAGTCTTGAAGATCATTTGGAGTGAAAAGTTGTAAAAGTTGTAAAGTTGCATTACAAAGTTGTCTTCTTCACAAAAACTCACCTACAGACTGAATCTGGGAGTTTCAAAACTTGAAATCGGAAAGGAAGCAAGTGCAGACCTTGGAGCTCAGGATCACATTCAGAGTTTTCAGAAATTCAAAATGAGACTAATATTCCACCTTAGGCATCTTAGTCCTCCTAAGCATAATTTTCAGAGATTCCTTCAAATTCGTTTCTGACATCCGAAGACTTTGCATCTGCCTCGAAAAATAGCAATGAAACTAATAGGCCATCCTAGGTGTCTTAGTCCTCCATAGCACCTTTTGGTAGCTTCTTTACATTTCTAGAATCCTCACAACATATCCATACTTCTCAGGTATACACATCCTACCTTGTTGCAAAATTTTATTATTTTCACTCTTCATTTAGCTCGCATAACTAGGGTTTCTAGGTTGAATGTTTGTTTGTCTTTTCCAAGCACTTGCTTGGTGGTGAACCCCTTTGAAGTTGAATGAACCCCCTCCTAGGTCCTCCTAATTGTGAATTAACTCACCTTGTGGGGTTGTTAGTTAATCCAATTAAGGACTCCTAGGACATTATTGAATGATAATAGGTGAATAGTGGTGTTTTATGACCTAGGTTATAAAGCACCCATTTTCCTATTGTTCACTTACACACAATGAAGAAAGAAAATAAGAAAGGAATGATTGTTAAGTTGGACTTGAGAAAGTCATATGATAGGGTTCAATGGCGTTTTCTAATAAAAACATTGGAGAAAATAGAATTTGCAGTCAAATGGTTGTGGTGGATATACTGTTGCATCTCAACTCTAAGATATTTGGTGATTGTGAATGGCTCTCCTTGTGGCTTTTTCAATGGTACGAGGGGATATAGCAAGGGGATCCAATCTCACCCTTTCTATTTTTTATAATGACGAACAAATTTAGTAGGTACATTTCTAACCTTCGAAGGGTTAGGAATTGGCAAGGTATTAAAGTTTCCCTAGGCGTTCACGCACTATCCCATCAACTCTTTGCAGATGATACCATTCTATATGGAAACGCCACGATTATAGAGGTTGGGTGCATAACTGTATGGTCCCATGGGGGGGCTTGGGCTTCTATTTTCATGGAGTAGGAGGTCCCATGGGAAAAAAAAAAATTGTGCTACGGGATTAATTGGAATCTTTTCCAGAAAAATAGGAGCCCCTACTTTTTAGAAATGAATCTTTCAGCGGGTGAAATTGGGGTGGGGCTAGAAATTGCCCCTACAGCTTAGGAGTTTTTTATGCCACTTGTCTCTCATCTAAAATTTTAAATTCTTATTAGAAAATAAAAAAGAGATAATTTTGATTTATTTATTATTTTTTATCAAAGCACTACAGTTCATTCCTTAAATTTTGGAGCTTAAAATTTTAAGCAGAATTGTAAGATTAAATCCATGGGACCAAAAACTTTAAAATATTCCTAAAAAAGCTAAGCAGCATACGCTGAGATTTTTAAGGAAGGCCCCCTCCATGGGACCGTACCCTAAGAGAAGCAATAAATATCTTTGCTTTGGATGTTGGCCAAATCATGAACGCAAAGAAGTAAACTGTCTTCTTCTTCAACACGGGGAGAAGGACAAAACAGGAAATTATTACAATGTTGGGATACCGTGAAGGAAGCCTGTCCTCCAAATATTTAGGTATCCCTCTTTATGTGGGCCAAACAAAATCTTCCATGTGGGAAAATGCAATAAACAAATACAAAATGAAACATAAAAGTTGGCGTGAGAGGTGGTTGACTTTGGCAGGGCGTATAATAATGGTAAAAGTTGTGTTGGTTGCAATCCCCATATACATGTTGGCCCGTGTAGAGCTTCCTAAGTTTGTCGTGGGGAGAATGACGACAATTCAAAGGCATTTGTTGTGGGATGAGGCGAACGAAAGGAGCCGCATCCCCATAATCAAGTGCAAAGAGGTAAAAAGGCCAAAAGAGAGCGATGGCATCGAGGTCAAAGATTTACGAACATAGAATAAGGAAATGGGGGTGAAAATAATCTAGAGGATGTTTAGAAATCCAGATTCATTATGGTGCAAAGTTTTGAAAGCCAAATACCTGGACTCAATGGACCCCAAGTGCATCTTAATGTTGGAAAATCCACAACATGGGTTAGCTTTGTGGAACTTCATCATAAACTACAAGCAGGTAATTACGAATCATCTGACATGGGTAGTGAAATATGGTAGGAGGGTGTCCTTTTGGCATGACTCCTGGAATGGCTACGAGCCTCTAGACAAATTGCCAGAGATGGAGGAGGTAATCCATTTAACAAGCATCAGTTATGGTACGTATGTATGTGCTTTCATTGAAATTAGTGAAGAACGGGAGAGGTGGGACATCAAATGGTGAAGTTTTGATATGCTTGAAGTAGGCAAAAGAGATATCCTCGAAGGGGAATTAAGAAGGCGTCGGGTAAATTTCACAAAAGGTCTAGATTTGATAAAGTGGTGTGTGACCAAATCAAGTGAGTATTCGGCAAGACTGGGTTATATGACGCTCAGGGTGGAGTAGACTGAAGAAGGTTGGCCAAAAGATTTGTGCTAGGGGTGATTTGCGCTACCAAAAGTTGGATCTTTTGCATGGACATCCCTGCATGGCCAGATCTTAACAAGTGAGAGACTATGTAAAATTGGGATATTGGGCGCACATGGATGCACATTATGTCGAAAGAGTGAAGAAACCATAAACCACCTCCTTATAGAATGTGAATTTTCTCAGGAATGTTGGTCTACCTTTCATGGAAATTTGGGGTGGCAAGGTCTATTATCTAACAAGGTCTATTATCTAACAATTTAAAAGAAGTCTTTGACTCATGGCCGTAAATTGGTAAAGGCTCGACATTAGTAGGCCTATGGTTGGAGGTCCCTGCAATGATAATCTGGAAAATTTGGAAAGAAAGGAATGTCAGGATTTTCAAAGAAAAGGTTAAACACTGTTATTGGAACTATTGAGGGTGGCATAAGTGAGCACTTCAATATGGTTTCAAGGATGAAACATTTTAGGTTCTTCTCAGCATGGGCCAAAGGATGATCAAACATTGGCCCATGATAAACTCTCTGAAAGGTAATCTCCTAAAAAGAAAGGATCGGAGAGGTAATTCAAAATGGGAATTACTAGTGTCTCGCAAACCAAAACTTTGACGGTTCCTCAAGAGGCAATCTAAGCCCCTCAAGAGTTGGTTTTACAATAAGGGATGAAAAGGCACGCTATCTGGGTGGCGTCGTTAAAGCTTCCTCTAGGGATAAATAATGAGGCAGAGGCAGCGGGTTTGTTGGAAGGTCTGAAATATTGCATCAATAATAATATGCATTCAATTGACTTGGAAGGTGACTCGCAAGTCATCATCAGGGCAGCAAGTACTCGGTGGGTGCCAAGCTAAAAATTGCAACAGTGGTTATCACTGATCTCGCCTCTTTTGGACCTAATTTAGGACTATAGTTTAGGCCACGTATTCAGAGAAGCCAATAGGCTAGCGGATGTATTATTGAATTGTGGAATTGAGCAAGAAATTGAGATGAAAGGGATAAACAATCTAAAACCTTGGTCGTATATAGCAAATATCGTCCTCTCGGAGGCTACAAAATCCTAAGGAGCGATATGGGACCCATGATATGGGTAAGCTCATTTTTGGTGATTGGAGGGAAAGGCACCAGCGAAGTAAAGGAGTACTTCGAATGCATTCTGTTTTGGAATTGGCAGGGGAAAAATCCTATGGCATATCCAACTGTGGTAGTCTAGTTTTGCTTTCCTAGGTGGTCGGGTAAAGAAGCTTCTGGTTTGGCCGTCTCCTCTGTTAAATACCCACCACGGTAGTCGGTATGGAAATTGGAAATAGAGATATAGCAGATCATTGGTAAGTGATGGTGAAGAGAAGTAATGTGTTGGGTCTGGCGAAGCCCAAATTGGCAAGATTCTCAAACAGATCAGATAAGGATGCCTTTTGCCTGAATTGGCAAGTTTATCTCATAGACTGATTTTTCTATTTATTCGAGTGGAGACCATTTTCTAAAGACAGCTGCTGTTGTTGAATATGTATTGTAGATTAAAAATTAATAAAGAGATTTCCCTGCTGTTGAAAGTGGATGTAGGCAAACTGCCGAACCATGTGTCTCTTATCTTGTTCTTGATTTTTCCTGTTTTTCTTCTATTTCTTTGTTCATTTTTAATATTAACAATTGGTATCAGAGCTTGAAGCTCGGTGTTGGAAATCAGTGAAGAATTTCCTGAGCTATGGAGAAGTATTGAGCAAAGATGGAAAACGATTGGGTGTTAGATCCTGATGAAGTGGGAGTTTCAGATGATAAAGATGACGAAGCTATTATGGAAGAGAGTCCCAACTGGGATGATTGGGTTCAAGCTCTCATGTCTTGGTCGTGTGGCTCTAGATTGAGTGATGATGAAGTGGGAGCTATTCATCATATGTTTTTGGATGAAATAAATGATGAAGCTGATTTTATTATTGATGAGTTTCTTGGCATGATGAAATCAGACACTGACATTGAGCCAGATGAAACTGTGCCGATGGAAGTAGATGAATCTCCTGTTGTTGATCTTGATTCCCTGAGCACTACCCAGGCGAGGTATGTGTGGGAAAGGCCTCCACAAGATTTGGGAGGTGAGGATTTTGAATCAAAAAGCCTTTTGAGACTGAAGGAAACAGAGGATACATCAAATGTTGATGTGAAAGCTACACCAAAACGTCGTGTACACTGGTGGGATGGTTGGACAGATGAAGAGGGTTCAGCTGAACAGAAGGATTTTGGGTTTGGAGTTGAATCTAAACCAGAAGAGTTTTTGAGAAGATCTCAAGATTGAGCTTCAAGCACTTCTTGAACGCACAGGTGATGCACAACATAGGAAATCCATCATGGAAGAGTTGCAGATGAGGGCAAAGGCTGATAAGAGTGGTAAGTCTGTAGAGGATCTGGTATTGCTGCTCTATGAAATGGTTTCTCTCACTTTTAGTTTCCGCCTCGATGATCCAAATATATTTGCTTCCCGAATTCATACTCTGTTGAAGCTGGGTCTCAACATTTATGAAGAAAAAGATGTGCAGACAGATGGCATAGAGACAACCGAGGAGGAAAAAGAGGAATGCAAGGCTGAACCAACACAAAGTAATGAGCAGCCATTTCTATCTCATACGCAACCTCTACCAGTGCTCCCTTTGTTTGATTCGCAACCTCATGTAAATGCCTTTCTGCCCACCGATGATCTTCTCACTGACTTTGACTAGAGAGAGAAGGGGTCCGTCACGGAGGTGAAGAATCAGGGCTCCTTTGGGTCGTGTTGGGCGTTTAGCATGACAGGGGCGTTGGAGGGGGCGAATTTCTTAAAAGATTGTGACTCGGGTTGCAATGGTGGACTAATGACAACAGCGTATGAATATGCAATGTAGTCTAGCGGATTTGAAAGTGAGAAAGAATATCCATACACTGGAACACCTTCAATTAGCCCGCAACCCTCATTAGAGTCTTTAACAGACGTAGATGATAGACTAGTTTGCAGCCTGAAAATGCTAGGGGTCTCATCGAAATCGTCTATGCTTTTTGATTGTGTGCTCAAGGATAAGGATAAGGATGGTGGTGCATTAGTGGTGCAAGAGTCGTTGGAAAAGCTAAGGAAAGTTGGCGGAAGTGGTGGTGAGGTTATTGAAAACAACGCAAATATGAAGTCTCATTATCGCTATGGGGAGGCATTGGGTGTGTCGAGTTGGTTTGAACCTGTAGACGTATGGAAAGTGAAAGTTTCCGATCTAAGCATTAGCGAACATCTCACCAGAAAGAGTGATGGCTTTGGGGGCGGAGGAAGCGACAGTGGCTTTTAGTCGGGTGGTTCGTCCATGGTTGATTTCAACAACCGATATTCACCAATCGAATTCACAGATCAGGTTCACAAATTTGTGAATTACTGTAAGAGCTTGCCCCTATTGCTGGAAGTGACAGGTGGACTTGTTTTTGGTTCAAATGGCAATGATTGGGATCTAATATGGGATGATGTGCAAAAATATGTCTCTGAAGACATGGAAACGATACTTAGAATGCGCTATGAAAGGTTGCGTATGGAGGAAAAACAACTTTTCTTCAGTGCATGTTGTTACAGTTTGCTAAAATGGGTGGCCGAGATAGATGGTGTGAATGACGTGTTTGTTGTTCTGTGTTGGTTAAAGATCCCGGAAGAAGATATCGAGGAAGAATCGTCCTCTAAGATAGAGGCTGATAGGATGGCAAAAATGTGGAAAGAGGTTACAAATATGGCGGAAATAAGGGGAGAGCAAGTGTTTGACAAGATTGCGTTAAATTTTGTTCTTTTCGACTTGGTCTGGAGAAGACTGATTCGCTATGTACATAAACAAAATTTGGCAAAGCTCAAATCTTTGTTGTGGCTGATGTAAATGCTTGCTGTGGGGGAGATCTCTGAGCAACAATTTGGTCTTCAAGTGGGAGATTGTTGGGTCTGGTGAAGCCCAAATTGGCAAGATTCTCAAACAGATCAGATAAAGATGCCTTTTGCCTGAATTAGCAAGTTTCTCTCATAGACTGATTTTTCTATTTATTCGAGTGGAGACCATTTTATAAAGACAACTGCTGTTGTTGAATATGTATTGTAGATTAAGAATTAATAAAGAGATTTCCCTGTCATTGAAAGTGGATGTAGACAAATTGCCGAACCACTATAAATTTCATGTCTCTTATCTTGTTCTTGATTTTTCCTGTTTTTCTTCTATTTCTTTGTTCATTTTTAATAGTAACACAATGTAGGTCCCTGTTGTATGTAGTGCTTTCGAGTTTTGATGGGTTGTGGCCAAATGAGTGGAGCGGGGTTAGAGACCTATGATGCTCAGATCTCGCACCTTTTTAAAGCAGTATCGGGAGAGTTGTTGGAAGCCATTAAATAGGTCATTGGCGAGCACAGGATGTAGAGTGACCACATCCACGATAGTGCAATGTTGGGTTTATTCCTAGTAAATGTATTGCACTCAACTAGAAGTAAGAGAATGGCGGAGAGTTGTTTAAAGCTCCTGGGTGATGCATATGTGGAGGTAGCCACTAAGGCCATTGCAGCCTATGAGGAATGGACCACGGAAGGCTTCATTTGTGGGGTGGTTGATGTGGATCATGCAAGAGAAGACTCGAAAGTAGGAGAAGTGGTGGAGAAGTTTAGGTCTATGATAATGGCAAAATATTTGAGCAGCTTCCTAAATTATGTAACAAAGAAAGAGCATGTTTTGTCTGAAATGAAGATAAATGAAGATAAGTAGGATGACGATCTAGGGACGGGCCTAGTAACAATTCTCTCAAACACTCAGTGATTGTTTTGGCATTTGAATTAATGGAAAGAGTGTTACCCTCTCTGGTAGCGTTTCGCCCTAAAAAAATCTTAGATTCATTAATTATATCCTCTCTACCCACATTTACTTTGCATCACCATTACTACTAGCTTTTGGATCAATGATAGCAATTATTTCATTAATTATCTTTTTTGAGTGAATCATCAACTTCTCTTTATTTATATCCTCTTTTAGTTCTAACAATCATTCCTTCTCATTCCATTATATTCCTCTTTTTTATTTAATCATCTATTAGAATGAGTGAGCCTCAAAGGAATATGAGGATCTCCATGACTTCACAAAAGTTGGAATTTCTCATTGTAGGTCCACATGTGTTCTCCATATATTTCCCTCAAGTGAAAAGGGTCATCCAAAAGGTAGTTGGCACAAACTTCCTCAAGGGTGGGTCTAGGCTAATTTACTATTTTGAAGTAATCTCCCAGAATTTCTTTCTAACACTATGGAATTAGTACATGAGACAAAAAATAAAATAAAAAATTCTTGTCTTTGGATATGTCTAAGAATAGCTTCTCCTAGAAAATACTAATCATCATAATCTTGTAATGGTATTTTTGTGGGCTCAACTCTAGTAGGGGGTTTATTTTCCCTCAAAGTGTTCAATAAAAATCCAACAATGTAATGTGTATGCATGCTTTGCTCCAAGTATTAATTATTTTTGGTCTAGTCTATATGCATGTCTTGTACTCTCATAGAGCATAGCTAGAGGATGGCTTATCATTAAATATTTTAGAGGTTTTCATAACCTTAAGATTCTAATGCCACCACATGCCTTAATATATTCCTCATTCTCTTATTTCCACTCCATTTGCTACACTAGCACCCCCACTATAACTTGTTAATGATGAATCAAAATCCTTTAGGTTTATATAATGATATTTTTAAATGTTTTGTTCTTCCGTTTTTAGTCCTCAAGCTCTTTTGTTTTAAACTATTTTCCAATTATCTTTGTGAGGGCTCTAAACTTCCTATAAATTCTCTTATATGTAGATTTTTACTACCATACTTTAATCAATACATTTACATGTTATATTTCACCTTTTATCCCAAAAAAATAGGCTTTTATTGAGGTGGAGGATCCTACCAATATTTTTTTCCAAAATAACAATAACTTTGTTCTAGGGGGTTCAAAGGTAAAATTAAAGTCAAAGCCCAAACCACAAGGACTAAATTGGACTAAAATAAAACTAAGCTTGATCAAATTTGGTGATATAAACTCTTATTTTTAAATCCATGTATCAAGAATATTAGAATTATGAATAAACATGATATGCAAGATCAAACAACAAAAAAATACCTTCCACACAAGAGATACAAATAATGATTTGCTATATCCTCAATAAAAAAATCTTATAGAATGAACCTCAAGAGTCTTCATGGAGATCAAGAGATAATACAATGAGGGTGAGTGCTTTATAGGAGCAACCCTAAATGAAAAAGGAACTAGATCAAGACAATTGTCATCATCTTTTGTGATAAGACAGAATGATCTAATAAAATTTCATTCTAGTTGACAAAAAAAGAACTCCTAAGTTTAGCTTAAGTGCATGAAATGAATTAGACAAATAATCAATTAAATATTAATCAATTATTAGCTAATGCATGATTACTCTAACACTTCACCTTAATATTAACTTAAGAAATATCTAAAATCCCTAAAAAAGGAATGCATAAAAGCAAAGAATGCATGATGGGTCTCGGCAAACAAGGCTTGATGAGGTGCCCATGTATAAACAATCTAATCTCTCACAACTGGAGAAAAGGAGAAAACCCCATGGGAAAATCTTCTCTCCAAAAGAGAGAAAAGGAAAATGAAGGATTGAGTAGCATCCAAAATAATGTTGGAAAAAAATAGGAACATGAAGAACATCGTTGAAGCACGAAGAACCTATAGACAATTATTGAATGATGATTGATATAGTGTTGAAATGAAGAACCTCCTTTGAATATCTAATGATCAAGTTCAAGAAGAAAATAATTTACATGGGTGTCCCCAATGACACTATATGAATCAGATGGAAAACAAAGGAAAATATCTAGAACTTGTAGATACAAATAGAATGTGAATAGATACATGAGTGACCCCAACAAAACTACTCAACAAGCAAGATGCAAGTAAAAAACACAGGTACGAATAGTCTAAAGAACATTGATCAAGTGAAAATGAAAGCTCACCTCTAGAAATAAGAATGCAAGAGTGTTGATTTGGTAAATGTTCCATCTCGCTAAAATGTATGGGTTACCAACCGCTGCATCTGCCCAATACATAGGAATAAGAACTAGATACATAGATCACTCCAAAGAAAACCAAGGAAGCATTAGCATCAATAATAGGAAACCCCCATAATATGGAAAGGGGTGAAGCCACATAAGTGGTTTACACTTTTGTGGAGGAAGGAAATTTCAAAATTTCCACACTCTTCATAGAAAAGTGGTTCGGCCGAACCATATGGTTCGACCGAACCATTTAAATGGTTCGGCCGAACCCATGGCTCGGCCGAACCCTAAACCGAGCCAAATAAAAAATATATATTAAGGGGGTTCGGCCGAACCCCCTTAATATGAAAAAACCAAAAAAAGTGTGAAAGTGCTTTCACTTTCACACTTTCACTGTGCTGTCCCTGCGCGCGGCGAACATAAACCGAACGGCGACCCAACAAAATTTCTCACCAACGAAAGCAAAGTTCGGGTCGTTTTCTTCAAACTTCATCATTCCAATTCGCATATCGACCACTATTGAGCACGAGGTATTTAAAATTCCTTTTTTTTAAAGTTCAAAATGCATGTATTTGTTTAATTTCGAAACCCTATATGCAAATTTTTTTAAATTTGTTGAATTCAAATTGCACTTGTTTGAACGTTTTTAAAGCATTTTTAATAGTATTTTGTTTCCCCGTTTTGCATAATCCAAAGGTTTGAGTAAGGAAAAATGAGTTTCCTCCGAAAATTAGTGCAAAAAAACATTATAATAGCTCTCAACATAGTCTAAAAAATGAAGATAAATACATTCCTAAAGACTAGAAATGTAGGGTTAAGCTCACAAAATAATTTTAAAACTACAAATTTAGGGTCAAACTTGTAGATGAAAATGCAAATTTCATACATGTAGGAGTGAACCGTGAAAGTCATAGCTTGATTTGTTAAGGTATTATAATATTAAATCTTATAAAAAATCAAGAATCATATCATTGATAACATTGTCTTCATGTAGTGTGTACAAATTGAAATATAATTGACTAAAACTATAAGTTACTCTTATTGAACAATTTCCTCATGTAGTGTGTATAAATGGAACCATTGATTGAAAATATAAATCAAACCATCAAGAACAAAGACTTGATTGTGTCTTCATGCCCTCAATTAATATCATTTACAAAGTTTGGTCTTGGAAACCATAAAATTAACAATTACATTCTCTACCCTATTATTTGATGTATTATAATGCAATTTTCTATACTACCAAGCAAATTCAATGGTCACAAGTTTGTAGAGACACTCTAGAAAAAGATCTATCATGTGTTTAAAATACTATTCATATTGTAACACTAGAGATTCTAAGTAATATGAGAATCCCTGCATAATTTTATATAATGTATTTTCATCATCACTAACTATAGTAGACTAGTTTCTATCACTATTCAATTCATCTTCTTTCATTAGTCCATCATGACTTGATTATTCATCCTCCTTTATATTTAGAGAATAAGAACAATATATAGAACCACTACAAAATCTTCACACATATCACTAAAAGTTGATGTTTGGTATAAATGTATCCACATGCAAACAAGAGCCACCTTTGGACATTACTATTATCAAAAGGACAAACCTTATTAGAGCGAGTGCAAAAAGATGTGGGGCCAAAAAGTGGCCACCCCACCTTTTGGCCCCATCATATTAAGTATCAAGCATTAATTTTGAGGTACGCTATTCGAGGAAACTTGAATGATGAGTAAGTGAAGAGAGAGTGGGACTTTATTGTTCACAAAGTGGGAAGAAATAAAAGCAAAGGAAGTGGAAATGGGAAACATGTAGAGAATATGGCAAAAATGGTGGAAATCAAGGAAGGATTAAAAGGAAAAGAAAGAGGGAAAAGGGGAGGATAGAGGCAAAAGGAGGAAGAAGGTAGTGCAAATTATACATTTTTGAAGCTTGTGAAATTCGAGTATGTAAACCTAATAGTTTTTACTTGGTGGTAATGAGGTATGATTTTTTATGAAGGTTCTTTTTAGTATTTTTATATGTAATGTAAGAGAAAAAGCTATTCTTGTATGAAATTCTAGAAATCATGTTAAAAAGCATTAGCTTGTAATTTCTACTATGTGAATGGAAATCTATTGCTCTACCTAGGACATTTAGAAGCTTGTGTTGCATTCATGAAGCCAAACATAGTAGATATTTTTTTTACTTTATGTGTGTTATTGGAGATAGGGTTTTAGTATATAGAACCATACAATAAAATGGGGTAATTCCTTGTTTGAACTAAAAACCCTACTATTTTTTAGTGAAGGGATAGCTAGCTATAACATTTTGACTTTCACTTGTGAGACTAAACACCCATATGGGTTATTGTTGCTTTGTCTTATGGATTATGGTAGTAAATTCTTAAGATGTATGTAAATCTAGAAGACCAATGTTGAATATTTATTTGTTGATAGGCTAAATAGAGTTAGAATTAGTATGGGATCATTACATGTATGCCATTCAACATTCATGCACATCATATATATGTGAGAGAGATAGTGATAAAGAGAGATAGAGATAAAGGGTAATATAGATAGATAGAATGAGCACAAACCATTTGCTATGAATATGCACAAAATATTTATATATTGATCTTGATAAGGTCATGAAGACATACATAATACATCATGAAAATATCATATACAGTGACATGAGGCCAAAATTGTCTCTTAGACTACAAAATATCACCAATATATATTCATGAAAATAGTTATGAATGTGTCATAAAGATATAAAAGTGTTTATGTATGTGTAGCAAATGCTATTAATGAAACATTCTGCTTCTCTTTGCTTGACTAGAAACTGAACTTCGATCCCTTGAATTAGTTATTATCTTGCATTGTGTTGATTGTGTGTGCCCCTAACAACTATGCAACTCAACCTACACACACAAACATATTATAAAATTAGAGATTATACCAAAATTTATAAATAAATAAAATATTGTTTTAAAATAATATTAAAATAATAAACACACTTACAACAAACTAATACTCAACATCATCAACAAAGGGTTGTCCTCAAAAGAGGATGCTTACAAAACAAAACCAAAATGTGTGTGTATCCATATATACATATATATACATGTATGCATACACATATACATATACATACATGTATACACGTATACATAAATATACATACACACATACATACATACATACATACATATGTGTGTGTATTTATGTATACGTATATATGTATACATATATATATATATACATATAGAAAATAAATGTATGTATATACATATATACATGCATATATACATATGTATGTATACATGAATGTGTCTACATAACTACATATACATATATACATATATACATATTTAGATATGTGCATGTGTATGTATACATATGTAGATATATTCACATATACATGAATATGTATGTATAGTACATGAGTAATTTTTTTAATGAAAACCATGTTTAGGAATGAAAATATCCAATCCCTTATGCTTCTAAACTAAAGTTTGCAATGCTTATGGTTCTTTTGGTCTTATAGATTCTTGAATCATTTTATAATATAAAACCAAAATATAACCTACTTTGGCTCTAATAATTGTAAACCCTTTAGGAATTCTAAATTGTTGCATCTTGTCTTGATTTTCCCACCATTGTTATTCCTTTTGAAAAATTTACAAATTAGGCAAATAATCCTTGCACTTATATAGAGGATCCTTATGTATGTTCTTAAAATTATTTAAGGTTAAATGACTTAATCTAAAATAAAGGTATATACGGATCTCTTGCAATTGTAACCTCTTTGCTAAAATACTTTGGAACTAATAGGACTCAATTGTGTTTTATGACATAGGTCTATATTACCACAATGATGTATGTATAGGTGTACATTTTAACTTGGTTAGCTTTCCTAGCAAGTTCTTCATTACAACAATCACTCCACCTTGTCACTCAATCAAGCCCACTAGAACATATATTGGAATTTAACCTCTTTCATACTAAAAGAAAAAGTAATCATTAATTATATTTAATTTACCATATAATTTGATCTAAGTAATGCATTTTATAAGATCTAATTGGTGTATTTACAAAAACTATTTTTTGTTTTGGGCATAGGTGTCCTGAAAATATGCATACACAAGATAGGACTATGGATTATCTTTTAAATATTGTTCAATTTTTCATGTCATATTTTTATAGGAGGTCCCTTGTTCACTATATTCTTAGATGGTATTAGAGCCAAGCTAGGTGCATTTGACACCTATGTTGTGGCTCAAGGGAGTGTCTTGGAGAAATGATACACACCTAAGTCATAAAAAGACTCATCACAATGTGAGTCAATAGCTCAATAGTAGAGCATCCTAACACCAAATGGGAGGTCCTAAGTTTGAATACTAGTTAGTCCATAGAAATTTCTATAAAAGTCGATCACTAGTACATAAGAAGAAGAATAAGTACCCTTATAATTTTTATTAATACCAACAAATTATCGTTCCTCACATACATAGGCTAATCAATGATTTCAAGCTCGTCAACATGTATATGTACCTCAATCTCATGACCCTCATATAAAACCATTTTATTAGATTTATTTAGTGTAAAATATTTAAATTTTCATTAGGAGGAACAATTGAAGGATTAACCCCAATATTAACCCCCTCAACCTAATTTTTTTTTTAATGAATCAAATCCTTAATCAATTATTCCTTAATCCCATAAAATGTTGAGTATAATTACAATTAACTCTACAATTTAATAACAAAATTATTTCTCATTATATCTTTTGGGAATAACTTTAGATTTCCTGGTCTTAATGTAGCCTAATAGGGAGGAAGTGTAATCATGCAAGCACTAAGTAAATTTTGAAGCACATTTTACAAAGGAAAAAGTTGGAGGCTTTAGAGTCATAATTATATTAGAAACATTTATAATGTATATTTTGTACAATGGTCATTTCCATTATTTTTTACTATCCTTTTGGAAATAATTTTTCTTTTTAAATTTACAAGGGTAGGATGATGTAGATGAAGCATTAGAAGATCCATAATTAAGTGTGGTAGCCTCTAACAAATTTAGTTCTTTACATTCATCTCACTTGCACATGCAAATGTTAAGAATGTATATACTTTGTCGATCCTTGTTTATAGTCAAAAATCTAAAATAATAAACTTCAATCTAACATTCCTAATATTTGCATTGGCCAATTTCAATATTAAAAAATAGACCCAAATGGAAGATAATACTATTAAATTTCATGGGAAGAACTTAGCCAATAACTTCTCATCATACACAAAATCCAAATATGTAGCACTAAAAACCTTGAATGTGTCATGGGATCTCCTTTAACATTGTGCATCTCAAATCTAGGATCCAAAAATCCAACAAAAAATGGATATGTAAAATTTTTAATAGAAACTGAATTGTGTTTGATTTTTATATGTACATGTCTTTTTTTCCATTAGGTATGAACTCAACATTACTGGCTTCTCCCAACAGGCCCTTTAAACATTACCGTCAAGTAGTGCATAGAGGCACAACACCAGGATTAAGGACATGAATTAAAGTGGGTACATGAGAAATCGAAAAGTGGTGTATATAAATTTGTCATGACATAATGTAAATGAGTGGTGGAGTGACAAAAGACCTGCGAGGAACATCGCCACAAGGAACATGGGAAGCAAAAAACAAAACTAATGAGAACTAATGTGGAGAAAAGAGAACTATGTGCATCATAATAAGTAAGCATGAGATGAGATCTAGGAAAAAGGAGGATAAATTTGGGGAGATTTGGTGGAAGGAGAAATAAACTACATAAGATGGAGGAGGAAAACAATACAGGAATACATGAAGAAGAAGCTTGGGATGGAGGGAAAATGGCACATCACTCAAAGTGATTGTTGAGCTTATCCTTTTACCTATTTAACTTTAAGTACTTTCTTTCCACATGGCTTATTAATCAACATAGTATATGAAGGAGATCAATGTGCTTATCCTTTTACCTATTTCATCTCTTTGTGTTCCGTGTTGTTTTTAATGTTTTTAATTAGAGTGCAGATGATGTTAATATACATTTAATGATGCATTTTTTATGTTCTATAATTTTTTGATGTTCTCAAAGCTATATAATTGAAGTTCATTTATGTTAACAACTATTAGATTAAATATTTTTATCCCCAATTATTTTCAAATGATTTTATACTTTAATCTTTGTATTCTTATTCTTTCTTTCATCGTTTCATTTAAAATTTGAACCATTTAAGGATGTTATGTTATAGATTAAAGTTGTCTTCCAATTCTTTTAAAATCAAGTTAATAGTATGAAAATATTATTGATGAGTAGATGAATTAAATTACAAGTTCTATTTTAGATTTGTATTCTTTTTATCTAGATATATTATTTACCAAAGTCTTATTGTTTTTTTAGGTGTACTGTATATATATAACATGGAAAATGTAGATCATGTTTCACCTGTGCTAGAATCTTTGTTTGCAAATACTACTAATGAGATAACAAAATTAAGAGATTCATTAGCACAAGGTGCAAACCCAGGGATATATAGTGAACCATGCATGTTAATATCGCATAGTCTAGAAAAACTAAAAAATGAACTTGAGAGGACTAGTGCATATTC
>VDFB02208668.1:0-17759 GCA_007258455.2 Sequoia sempervirens | reverse complement strand
ATCTATAACTATTTAAAATTTGAAATAATTTTAAAAATTTTAAAATGTCTTTACATCAAGTTTTTTGTTACCTTCTTAATGTTGAATATTAATTTATAGTACTTATAAATATTTTTTATGAAAATTTTGAATGATAAATTTTAACAAGTTATATTTTTCATAACCCATGGAGTTAGTATAGAGTGTTTTTAGATTTAGTTTCATAGGAGAGAGTGTTTTAGTTATATAGTCTTGATGATAGACTACTAAGTGACACATCAAAATCCAAAAATAACATCTAATAATTTTTTAGTTATTATTTTATTTCCATTTATTAATTCTATTAATCTTAATTATATAAATTTTTAATTTCAAAAAAATTATAAATATTTTTGTATTTGAAGATATGATTTTGTTTAAACCCTATTTAAACTATTGAGTTCAAAATTTTACTATTATGTATTTATATTTATTTAAATATGTAATGTTGACATTATGTTTACAAACTATCTTTAAAATCATTGATTTAATGGATTTAAAATTAATTTTGTCTAGATTCTTCATAGATTCCATTAATTACGGATTGAGATAGATGATCACATTTAAAGAAATAGAAACATGTGTGAAATTTTCTTTTATGAGGTAGATATTGAAGATTATTTTATTTTCAAATATACATTTTTTTAAATATACATCAAGATTTTGACATCTCTTTAGAAATTTAAGAGAGTTTTTGGAAACCTTCATTAAATATTAAAATAAAGATGTAACTATATTATACATGGAATAAAAAAATTTGTTTAGAAATCATTACTTGAGTAAGAAGAAATGATTAGATGCTTTTGTTAATATGAGAATTACCGCTTCCTACTCTCATCTTCCATGTGGTGTTTCTTGCAATGTAAGTTATAATTACATCAATTCTATAATCTTCCTTTGTCTATCATGTTATAATGTTTGTTTGTTTCAAAGAAAATGGATGGACACTCCCTTCTTATATTACAAGTGTGGGCATTGCAATCTTGTCAATAATAGCTAAAGGCTTTTGTTTGTACTTGCACATACTAACTTTATTTTGAGTAAAGCACAAAATGGGCTTCAACCCTACCTTCAAATTGATATGCCTCACACCTTCCTTGGGGTATTATTAACCACTAAAACATCCTACCTTCTCCTTTCGTATCAAGGGGGATAGGTACATAAGGAAAGGCTTAGACAACATCCTAATTACCAACAATAATATGAAATTCTTAAAACATATAATATTCTAGGAGAGAAGATATATCTGTATACACTGCCCAGCCAACAACAACAAATCAGGAGTAGAGATAGCAAAGTTTTCCAACATCTCCCTAAACAATAGGAGCATAAATAAGCACATCCCTTCCAAAACTAAGAACAACCCTTCCAATAAAAGCTCCAGAAGAGTAGTAAGAAAGAAAACCTTCAAGGAATCAATAAGAAACATCAAGTAGATACAAATCTACCTAACTTCCAATAAGCAGACCATCCACTGAGCATTAGCCACCAAACTCCACAAGGGAAAAGAGAAAGGGTAAACCATGTAGGAAAAAATCAGGGAGCAAGCCACAAAGATAGGTACACCATCAGGCCCAACACACCGGTTAGACCCATAAAAAATCCACTACACAAACAAGATCCCAATAGGAGATCCAAAGCACACACCAAGAGAGTTCACTCATAGGAAAAATAGTAGCAAAGCTACTACCAAAACTCCACGAAAAAGAAGCCAAAAAGCTATAGCAAAGAAAGGATCTAGAATAACGCAGGGCATAACAACCCCCAGCAAAAGCCAAAAAATAGAGCCCCAAGCAATAAAAAAATGGAGACTCGTGCTCAAAGAGAACAAAAAAAAGGGACCCCATGAAGGAGGGGGGTTCCTGTTAGCATTATTAGTAATTTGGTTATATTACATTGTATATAGTGGCAGGTGTGTGGGTGTATACAATTAATCAAATGTAACTTTCGTAGTGTAGAAAATTGTACTCCCTTCTTGGAGATGACACAATTTCACACTTAATTTGGACCTATTTTAGCACTCTTACATTTATGACCCTTGAAATCATCATTAATAGGCCCCTAAGACCCTTTATTTCAAATCTCAAGGCTTATTTCAACTAAAATCTTAACAAAATCAACAAAGACATTCAACTTTCTAACAACCCGATATTTACTCACCTGAAAAGTTAGGGTGGGACTCACACACCACCTTGGGCATATGAGTCCCCGTAGGTGGGACCCATATGCCACAAGTGGCATATGATTCCCATGTGGCCCCTTTTTAGGGTTTGAGCAGGAAATTAAGGTTTTCAATTCAAATTTTTGGTTGATGTCGATATTTGAGATCTAATAAATAGTAAATTAGATGAAGTACCTATATAAATAAGGTTTCAAATCATTGTTTTCATCTAGAGAGGGAAATTCAAGGTCTAAGCATTCATTATCAACTTGAGCACTCAAGCATACTTTCACAAGAGCATTCAAGAGCAAGTAGCAAGCAAAGTTGAAGTCTTGGAGCAGCATTATAGTGGTTTTTGTAGGTTTCCAAGCTCACTTTCATTCAAGATCTAGCATTGTTAAGGATTGATGATGATTTTCTATAGTGAATCATGATGGATTCTAGGTTGGGGAGATGCAACTAGTCATCAAGCCAAGCCTAATGACTTGTTTCCTAAGTGATTCCATCCTCCATTAGCATTCTATTTTCAGCCTAAAGGAAGGTACATACATTATTGTGACTTATTAGGGTGATTAGGGATCTCCCAAAGTGAGTCGTCATCTCTATATTTCATTCATGTATCTTATTCTAGCACATTAGAATAGGGTTTTAGGGCATTTTAGATCTCCTAATCTTAGATGCAATTAAGATTAGGACTTGCATTCCTATTTACTTCCAAGATCTATCATTTCTCTCAAGGTTTAACTACCAAACTAGGGGTTTGATCGAGGAAAACCTCCCATAAGCAAGTCAATACAATATTTTATTTTGCAGGCTTTTTAATAGGTTCAGATCTAGAAACGAAGTCAAGAAGAAAGAACAGAGATAGAAGAATAGATTCAGACCTTGACTTTTTGAAAAATTAGAATGAAACTGATACGCCACTTGTGGCATATGAGTCTTGGTATAGTAGATTTTCTAGGTTTCAGAGGATTCAGACTTGTCACTGCCATATTCCAATTTTTATCCAAAAACCCTAATCTGGGACTAAATCACCCCTACTAGCATATGAGTCCTAGTAAGCAGTAAAATCAACATTTGAAGGACCTCAGACCTTCATTCAATCCTCTTCAAGTTTCCAGGTGCACCTCTATACTTTCTCAGTTTACTATTTTGATTTGAATTCATTTTTAGGTCATTTACTTAAGTCTTGCATATCATTTTCATTTCTTGTCTTTACAAGCCCTAGCTTGGTGTTGAAACCCCTTTTTAGTCTTTAATCACACCCTAGGACACCTTATTGCAAATCTCTATCCCTCATTCCATCCTTGGATTGAGATCTCTAAGGTTTCCTTGAGTGAAACATAAGGAAAATAAGTGGAAAGGTCCTAAACCCTAGTTCTATCTTCCAAAAAGATTAGAACCCCCCACTTCATTTTTCTAGGTTTCAACTATTTCACTCAATTGAATCTCTATTCAACCACTTCCACTGTGCCATATAAATGTAGATGTATTCCTTGAATATATTATTCTATCAATGTATATGCATTTTTCACCAACATTTGGTATTAGAGCACCGTGAAATCCTTGTGCCTGTGCATTTGGATTCTAGAGAAAGAGAAGGCACAACGTAGACCTGTCATGACACCAATATGATTCTTGTGTGCTTTTCATGACATGAGAATAAGTTCATTCCTAAATGTGAAGAGCATAACATTTTGTTGGTGTATTTTGTTCCATTTTGAAGGATCTATAGTGTAGAAGGAGATCAATAGCTTGTGCAAATTGTGCCTTCTATAGATATGTGGAAGGAATTGTGTGAATGAAAGGGATCCTTCTAATTCTTTGTCTGTACATTCAAACCTGATGGGAGGAAGGGAATGAGTTGAGAGAAGAGATCAACTCTAATTTGGAATAGAGTATTGGGCTATACAAGGAGAGTTGGTGTTGAACAAATTAACTTGCAAGGATTAGGCATATGGTATTGAAGAAAGGGCATCAAGTTCTTTTGAAGAGATCTTTAATGCACTGTGGCATCTATAAGTGAGCACCTTGTCTTTATTCTAGTGATTATAAATTATTTCCTAGATGCAGGCTATAAGATGTTAACAAGCAGTTGAAACCCCTACAAAAGATATATAAGGAGGCATGAACGAAAGCATTGTTGCATTCTCAAGCATCATCAGGAAAATCAGGTGATTGATCAGGGTCTCCATCATTTGGGGCTGAGTAAAACAAGCAGGCCACACAAATAAGTATATTTTTCTCAATGAAATATTGGTAAAGGATGTTCTAAAGAAAAATTGCAACTAGAATTGTGTCCTATTAGATGTGAATTGATCCTAGATTGTCTCATAAAAAAACCAAGGTACTTGTGCAATTTTTTAGTGGTTTTTGAATGTATAGCTATAGTGCGTGATTTACCCATTTAAGGTTTTTATTGGAAGGGTATGTTGGACGAAAATTTTGATATCTTTATTATCAGGGTGTGTGAAATGAAACAAAGATATTATTTTAAAAATTTATATTTGTTCGAGAGTTCAAGGAATGTGTTATGAGATTATGTTTTAAGAAAAGAGTATGACACATGAGTCATTTGCTAGATTGACAAAATTTTCACAAGCTTAGAGAGTGAAAGTAGGTGAGATCTATCAAATTACTATGTGGGAATATTATTGCAACAAATGTAGTTGTTATTATTCAGTTGGTTTGTAGAAGGCACATTCTTATGTAGAAAAATCAATGTTTCATAATTGTTTTGAGTATCTTTTTCATTCCAAGAAGAAGGTGTTCATTCTAATGATGGGTCTTGATACTACTAAGACTATTTTCATTCCCACTATCGATGTCAATTTTGAGACTATTGAGTTGCAAGTTGTTGATCTTCTAGTTATTGCAAAGAACATTATAAATGTCATTCAGATTGGGGCCATCTTTTCTATTACTAATGAGGCCTCCAAAGATTTGTCTAATATATCAAATGGATAAAGTGTAACATATTGGAGGCTAGTGGCATCGAAGGATGGAGGAATTTCCATCATCTCAAGTTAGCTTCTTGCTTTGAGATGATGGTTTGCATGAGAAGAATTTTCGGTTTTAGTTTCTTGGTTTTCCTTATTATAACTAACAGATTTGAAAATACATATATTGTGAAGTTTGATTTTTGGAGATAGGTAAGGATTTTGGTGAAGAGCTCAATATGGATTATTTCCCAGTGAGAACTCAAGGTTGTGACCAAGGATTACACCTTCACAAGGGTTGAGGAGATATCTTGTAGGATGGTTGTCTAGTAATTATGGTCTAGACCAAGGGTTATACCTTTACAAGTGTCAAGGAGACAACTTGGAGGGTGTTTGTCCAATAATTGCAGTCAATAATTGAAAAGGTTCATGGGAGGAAGAACTTAGGAATTCAACTAGGAGCTACACCTTTATGAGGGTTACAAGGTTACTTGGAGGAGCCCACCTGATTTAGGATTTGTTTCTTCAAAAGGAAACTTCTCAAAAATATATGTACATATTTTGTAATCAACAAGTTATATTATGTAAACCTTAAGGGGGGTCCCTTGGAAAAATGAATAAGAGATTTTAGGGGATACATTTTCAGGAACAATGTAATAAGAGGGGAAATGTTAGAATTGTTAGTAATTTGGTTATATTACATTGTATATAGTAGTGGGTGTGTGGGTGTATACAATTAATCAAATGTAATGGTTTCACTCAACTAAATCTCCATTCAACTAATTCTACTACATCATATAAATGTAGATGTATTCCTTGAATATTAATCTATCAATGTATATGCAATTTTTACCAACAATTCCCATGTAGGCACAAAATTGGAGGCAAGCCAAGCCATTAAACATACTAGCTACTCCAACATTCTAGTAAGAGCCATAGAGAGGCCTAAACTCCACATAAATAACCAACAAGGAACAACACCAAGCTCTAGCAAGAGAACCAAAAGTAACCAGTGAACACAAAGAGCAAAGGTCACAAGAGGGACATCCTAGAACAATCATCAGAGAAGGAATACCTTGAGGGAAAGGGGAAACCAAGTAGGGAGGAGTCAAGAAGAAATCCAAAATGAGAAGCACACCATCTACCCCAACATGCCAGTGAGAGCTAGAATAAGCCACTCCAAATCCAAAACCCCAGCAAGGGACCCACAACCCAAACCAAGAGAACACTCTCACAAAACAAACAACACCAAGATAAGGTTTCTAAATAGAAATAATAAGTAGGCAGACACAACCAACAACACAACATCCACCATTTGCCCAACATCAACAACCAATAGCATTGACAAGAAAGAAGCAACGAACACAAAAACACGAAAATCCACACAAGCTACCCCAAAAACCCTGCAAGTGAATAGGACCTCAATAGGGTAAAAACCCCCCTCATCACCAACTACAGATAGCTCCAACAACACCAAAGAAAATGTTGCAACCTCCCAATTAGCAACTCCAATGCTTGTTGACAACACCTCAACTACATGGGCAAGCTAGTAACAAATCTCCAACAGCAACGCATTCGCAACCACACCATGTGGCTCGCCATAAGCAAACCCACAATCATTCCAAAAGCCAATAATAAGCACAGTCATAAGTCAAGCAGCCCAATTATACCAAGCAACTCCCCATCCGCTTTGTCTGAATCCCCTTCTCCATTATCCTCCTCCTCTGAAGATTTGAAACCTACACCTCCTCTCCCATTCCTACCGCTCACCATCATTTTAATATTTTTGAATAATTAGAACTACTCAATAATTGACTAAAAAATTCATAATATTTTATTTTCTATTTCATAAAACTTATTTTTAAGAAAGCACACAAAATATAAATATCGATTAAAGTAAATTATTTTGAATTAAAAAATATATAAATATAAAGAACACTTCTTAAATAACAAATATTTTTTAAAATTTTAAAATAATAATAAAATATATTATATAAAAATTAATATTAAAAATAATTAAAAGAGGTTCAAAAATTACAAATTATTAATAATATAAACTAACATTATTGATTGACAATATGACACTTAATATTCCCCTTCCCTTATATGCTTATCAAAGCAGATGAAAGTAATTCATTTTTATTTCACCATGTAATTGTTTATCAGTCAAATGGTGTTCTTAAAATATATATTCTTAAAATATATATTGCTTCCACATTTTGCATTTTCATAAATGGTGGAAATCATAAATAAAATCCTTCATTGAACGGAACCAAAATGATACAACGAATGTGAAAACAGCAACAACAAATGTTACAAGAATGTAAAGGGTCTGAGTTAAAAAGGCCCCACATGATCCGACCACCTAAACAGCCAACAGTTAGTGTGTAGCACTTAATTCCGACCCAACAATTTATCATAAGTTGTTGGCAAGTCATAACTACCCATAGATTAAACTATCATAAAGATTTTATAATTAAAAACATTTAAATAATATAAAATTACCATTTTTGAAGGAGTCCTCATCTCAAAGGAAATTTGGTTAAGATTTTATGAAATCTGCTGTTAAAATTAGAGACAACCTGTATTAATAATCTCTTGATGATAGTCGATTATTTGAACATGGAGATATTGTCTCCTTTTTCTAAAAATATATTATACAAGTTTTCATTAAACCCATCTCATTAACTTATGGAATTAGGGGAAAGATTTCATACCAATACGATGTGCACATATGTTTGGCAATATCTTGGAGTTATACCATTTTCTCCAATGTAAATGGAAGGGCCTTTAGAATATGTCTATAAAAATGTTTGAGGATGCCCTCCAGGAAGTTGTGGACATCAAAATTCTCTTGTCGAGCTCAACTGCTATTGAGAGATATAACAAGAGGCAGCCTCACGCCTCACAGATTGTCGGATAAAATTGATTGTGTCAAGATTGAATGGCTTGCATGGTTCTTACGGAAATGTACTGCTTCTTTTCTTTCAAACTCTTATGAGTGCACCACGTAGAGCCTTGTGGACAAGAGGGAGATAGTCGGTGCAAAACATAGGCCCACCATGTGATGTGGACTAATGGAACTGGAAAAATAGACCACTGCATTTTGAAATCCAGCACATCGTTAGATGAAGGCTGACAAATGATGATAGCATTTGAAGGCTGGAAAACAATATGCAAGTGAAAACAAAGACTCCAATTATTTACTACGTAGTCTTTTTCAATATCTCTTGTAGATTCTACAATTCTTCCTATCAATTCATGATAATAAATAATCTTAAAGGTAAACAAAAGTAAGAAGCAAAGTACAAATTAAAAGTTCATCAATGCCAAGCTATTGATGACAATTATTTCTTACAGTACAATCAGATAGTTTTGGGTGTTTTGTGCCTCCATTCCTATCATTTAACAAAAGGATGTGCAATAAGACAATCAGAGAAGTGTAGTAAGCTTCTCTCGTATCCTCATAAATTCCATGTGGATTTCCTGAAATGTCAAGTGAAACAACACTGACAAGTGTTAGAGGGATACTTCTGGGATGCTTCCTTCTCAGTAGAGGACGCCACGCCTGTGGACAAGCATAATACAACAAAGCAAGTAAAGACTGTATGGTTAAGAAATGAGGGAGAAATTACACAAATATAAATGGAAATTTTCACCAGCAAACCACAGCATTGTGTTCTCTACAACCTGCAGGTTCGAAAACTTGCATCTTCCCTCAAAATCATGATATCATCAATGTCAAGTTTACATACATGAATTATATCCATAATTTTGATTAATTTAATTCTAAACTACATAAACTACAGTCATCATTAATTAGCATTTTTAAATTCCAAGACACTTAAATCTTATTTTCATTATCAATTAACATATATTCTTTAATTGCAAGTCTAGTTAACCTTTCTCTTCATTTATTATTTTTATTTATATCCATGGTGATTATACTTTCTATCTAATATAAACTAATTAGTATTTAATTACTTGTTTTAATTAAATAACTTAAATTATATTTAATAAATTATTTTTTCCTTTTTAATATTGTATTGAAAATAAAATATTAACATTATTCATAGATAAATATATTTTTTATTAAAAAATATTATTAATATTTATTCCAAATAATGATTTATTAAAAAAAAAAAATTATATTTAAAACTTAGAGTATATATCTTTAAAAAAAATTACATTAGAGAAGTAAGATTCAAATTCAATATATATGGGAGAAACTATTGCGTGGAAGATTCTTCATTCTTTGGGAGAAACTATTGCGGCTAAGTGTGACTTGGCTGAGAGGTTGTCTATTGCACTCCCTCAATTTTCCTCTTCAGAGGGGATGCTCAGAGTGTTGGTCAGATCATGAGAAATAAATGTTGGCATCTCTTTGGAAGATAAATAGGGAGGGTGGTGGTGTCCTCCTCAAAGGTGTGTTGAAAATAAAATGATATGATCAATGTGGCACAATTTACTTATCAAATAAAATGATGCGATCACTGTGGCACACTTATCAAATAAAATTAAGGTTATAATAGGAAGAATAGAAAAACCAGAAAAAGGTGGGGGGCAGTTGGTGAGGGGAAATCTAATGAAGCTCATCATCAATGCTGAGTCATTACAACATTCCTGTCATTAACCAATAACTGTTTCAATACGGCAGTGCAAAGTTTTTAGCAATGTACTCTCCTACTCTCATCTTCCATGTGGCGTTTCCTGCAATGTAAGTTATAATTGCGTCAATGCTACGAAGCTTCCTTCGTCTATCATATTATATTGTTTGTTTTTGAAGACAATGGATGGACACGCCCTTCATTAATTACAGGTGTGGGCATTGCAATCTTCCGTTGATAATAATGGAAGGCTTTTGTTTGTACTTGCACGTACTAAATTCATTTTGAGTAAAGTACAAAATGGGCTTGTACCCTACCTTCAAATTGATATGCCTCAGGCAGCTTCCTCCCACCTTCCTTGGGCTATTCTTAACCACTAAAACATCATGCCTTCTATTCGGTACCTAACTGATATTTTCCATTGAAATATTATTTAACGGTAGAGAGACTGATAGAGGAATACCAAGGCTTAGAGTGGTTGGTACTAGTGGAGAGCTTTCTTAAGTTTGCAGAATAGGAGAAGCAAGTTAGGAATATATCAAAGATGTCTTCAGTCTTGGAAAATTGGTACTATGGTTGTCTCTTCAGTCCTAAGAAAAGCGCTAGTACTGAAGCAGTTTTTAATACTAGTTTAAGTGACAATGAGCATACTGACGTAGATAGGAAGCATCATGCCATTGCTGATGATGAAAAATCCCAGCATCCCATTGCAGGGACTAAGCAATTAGTGAGAGAAGAAAGTGGTAATAGTAGTAGTCCATGTTTTGAGTCAAGATTTTCTAATTCAGCTAAATTCTTCATGGAAGATGTAGACGAGGAGGCCGAGTGTCTTGCAAGTATGTTTAGAGCATTGGATGAAGATGGTGATGGAAGAGTTACTTCAGATGAGATAGTGAGATTTCTGGAGAGATTAAGTCTGCAAATGCCAAAGGAGGAGGTGGAATTAGCTGTGAGATCAGTGTCTGCATGTGGTGATGACTTTCTCACTACCATGGAGTTTGGTGAGTTTTATAAAACTATATTTTCAAATGAAGAAGAAGTTGACATTGCGAAGGATGAGGAGAAGGCAATCTGTGAGGCGTTTAATGTGTTTGATCAAAATGGAGATGGGTTTATCAGTGCAATGGAGTTGGCTGATGTTCTGTCCAGATTAGGATTTGTGGAGGGGAAGGATGTGAGTTGCTGCGAGAGCATGATTGAGAGTGTGGATTACAATGGAGATGGGTTTGTGGATATACACGAGTTTAGGCATTTAATCACCAGAACAACTTCTAGTCGTTATCCCTCTCTTCCATGTGTTGCTGCAGTCTAATGGCGAAGTTAATTTTTTTACTACCATAAATATTGTATTGTCTACAATGTGTTGCTATAGTCTTATGGTATAGTTAATTTTATGGCTACTATACATATCGTAATAGTTAACAAATGTCTGTAGTTCACTGCACATGATATTGTAATAAAAAAAATCACTGCAGTGCTGAGAGAAAGTCAGATGTCCATGGTATGTAAGAGAGAATTCTGTAATTTTGTCAGCAAGCGAGCAACTTCGTGTCTTTCCAGTTTTGAATATATCGCCTTCTATTGTTGTTCTCCCAGTTGTGGCGTTACTTGAAATTTGAAAATCTTCTTTGGTTATTCATGTTGTGTATGAAGTAACTGGAAATATTCTAAACATAAAGCGTTAGCCTAACAAGGAGACATCTTGATAGGTTGATAATCAAGAGACTATTGCAAATGCTAGAGGACTATCATTCTTCTAGATAAAGTATCTGAAAATTACTTACAATTGTAAGTTTAGATATTTGCATCTCAAATTAAATAGTGAAAGAATATGAGTTGCAATAAATAAAAATTTTATAAAAGAAAAATTAGATTTGGTTGTGTAAGATTTGTTGATGTAAAATAAATCTTATACAATTGAATTTATAAATAAAGATCTGATGTCGTTGATTAAATCTTATTAGTGTTGATAATTGATTTTTACATTTTAAAAATGAGAGATGTATTATGTTTAGTTTATGCTATTGATTAGTTTGTATTTTTAGTGAAGACAAAGACTATAAAATTGAAATATCTTTTGTACTATTGGTTATGATGTCTAAAATATTGTTGTTGTAGTTGTAATAAGCCACTATTTATGTAAAGTCTTCGCCAAGAATCTAAATGTCTCACCAGATTCTAACAAGCACTTCCAAAATATTGTGATATTATTCAATTAAATGTTGGATGTCCTTTTCTCTCAACCTAAATAAAATATTTCAGAGCCAAAAGAGAAATATTGAGCTAGTTAGTTCCTCCATATGAACACACCAACACTACTAAAATAGTCTTCTTGAAGATCTTGTGGCATTTGACAGAATTATTTGTCCACCTTTTGCTTCACCAATATTCTAGAGGTGATAGTATTCTTTTTTTCTTTGCTCTTACCTTCTCTACTTTCTTATTGTTATTGTAATATCCTTTTATAGTTCCCTTCGAACCTTGATATCTAATTTCCTAGATATTATACTCTTTGTATTGTCACTACTCTTTCAATTCCTAGACACAAATAAAATAGGAGCACACAAATTATTTTTCTATATCTTAGTTTCCCATAGAGGTCAAAAAACCTACGAAAGAGCTTAATCATTCATGACAAGATCCTAAGTAACCCCACCAATTTATCCCTTCTCAAGAACAAGTTTCTCAAGGATCAACTTGTATGGTGGTTAGCATCCTCTAATCTCCTTCTTGTCATTTCTTTTTTAATTACATTGAAAACATAGATTAAATTATATTTCTTCATTTCTATATCATTTTCTATATGTTGGTTTGTTTTTTTTGTCGTACTTGTGTCCTATTTTTTAGGTGAGTTTAAAAATTGGTAAAAACTCTTAACAAATGATGCACTTGACTAAGATGACAGTGTGAGATGGACTATAGTAAATTATGTCCTAAATTATGATATTTGTCGTTTGAATTGGAACTATATGAGAGTTAGACACTTGGTAACCTTGATAATGACTGTCTTGGTATTGATATTGGGGTAGGTGTATAGCCTCGATTGTTCTAATAATAGGTCCTAGAAGGGGGCACAACTTGTTACCTTTTGAGGACATTATATTCATTAGTCACAGCTTTAAGAAGGCTCTTCATTTCCTCCGACTCTTTAGCATTTTGGGATATAAATTGAGAGGAATCAGGAATAGGGGCTATAATGGTTTAAGGAATTTGATTTTCATGGGGATAGATTGATAAAGATAGGTGTTGTAGGTCTAAGAATTCTGAGAACAATGATCCTGCCAAATACATACTGCTCTATAAAAATGTTTGTGGATGCCCTCGAGGAAGTTCTGGACATCAAAATTGGCTTGTCGGGCTCAACTGCTATTGAAAGAGATAACAAGAGGCAGCCTCGCGCCCCACAGATTGTTGGATGAAAACGATTGTTTCGATCTTTTCTCTGAAACTCTTATGAGTGCACCACGTAGAGCTTTGTGGACTAGAGGAAGATAGTCGGTGCAAAACACAGGCCCACCATGTCATGGGGACTAATGGCACTGCAAAAATAGACCACTGCATTTGGAAATCCAGCACATCGTTAGATGAATGCTGAGAAAGGACGATAGAATTTGAAGGCTGGAAAACAATATGCAAGTGCAAACAAAGACTCCAATTATTTACTACGTAGTCTTTTTCAATCTCTCTCCTAGATTCTACGATTCTTCTTATCATTTCATGACAATAAATAATCTTAAAGGTAAATTAAAAGTTCATCAATGCCAAGCTATTGATGACAATTATTTCTTACAGTACAATCAGATAGTTTTGGGCGTTTTGTGCCTCCATTCCTGTCATTTAACAAGAGGATGTGCAATAAGACAATCAGAGAAGTGTAGTAAGCTTCTCTCGTATCCTCATAAATTCCATGTGGATTTCCTGAAATGTCAAGTGCAGCAACACTGACAAGTGTTAGAGGGATACTTCCGGGATGCTTCCTTCTCAATAGAGGACCCCACGCCTGTGGACAAGCATAATACAACAAAGCAAGTAAAGACTATGGTTAAGAAATTTGACAAACATAACTGGAATGTTTCACCTGCAAACCACACCTTTTTGTTCTCTACATCCTGCAAGTTCGAGTATTTTCATCTTCCTTCAATTTTTTTGGTTCGAAAATTTATCTTCCTTCGAAATCATGATATCATCAAAGTCATCTTTGCATACATGAATTAGATCCAAAAATGTGAAGGTGAGTTGACATAGATTAAAAAGGAATAATTTACTTCTAAATTACATTTATGGTTAATTAAAATATTTCTAAATTTCAAGATAGATAGATTTTATTTTCATTGTTAATTAACATATATTCTTTAATTACAAGTCTAATTAACATTTTTGTTCACTTATTATTAATTATAAGATTATTATACTTCCTATTTAATGTAAATAAATACTTAATTACTTACTTTAATTAAATGACTTAAATTATATTTAATAAATATACTTTTTCCTTTCTAATATTACATTTAAAATAAAATAGTAACATTATTCACAAATAAAAAATAGATTTTCATAATATTTAAATTATTATTAAGATTTATTGAAAATAAAGATTTATTAGAAAGGAAATAATGTTTATTTGAAAATTAAAGTATGTATATATGCTTTTACAACAAAATTCAAGTCTTTATTTATTGGTCAAGAAATTATAAATAATTTGTTTTAAAATAAGAAGATTATTTAAATATTTAATTAGCTAATAATGGCATGTGTCTAATTTAACATAAAGTACTCAAGTGATATCACTTATTCATTAATATTTGATGACATTATTTAGTGTCACATTTATTTATTCAAAACCACCTCTAGGGGAGGACCCAATATCTCCCAAGGCTAACTTCATGCAACCGTAGAATTCAAACCGTACGTCGAATTGAAAAAAAAAATTATGGGTTTTTTTGCTCACGAGTTAAGTGCTTATAACTAAGGTTTTGGCTTGTGGGAAATTCGGTCAAGTGTGGGAGCATTGGATATGTGCGTGGGGGTCAAAAAGTCACCTTTTATAGTTGTTGTCCTCTTGCCGCCACCTAACGTCCCAATATCTGCTAGCTATAACCACCAATTTTTTTTTAAAAACACCTAAATGTGTCACTATTAACATTTAATTAAAACTATTTTATCATTCAAATCCGCTCAAAATTCAATGGGTCTAATTCACGTTAGCACCTTATAAAATCATTTTGGTGCTCATTAAAAATCACTCCTACACATTAATCGCTTAACATTAGCACCGGACACCAAACACATTACACCCCAATTAAACTTCATTTTGGGTCCCATTAATGCATATGACTAATGTTATTTTTTTGGGTATCCCATTCTTTTCCCTCATTTTACCGCGCTCTCTCTGGAAGGTTCTTGGTGATGGAAGCTTCTACAAACAACAACGACTCTCCATGGCTCCTATTGGTTCACACACATTGAGGTAACAAAAAAAATCATTCTCCTTTGAATATGCAAACAATGGTACTGGTTAATCATTTTCTTCTGCATCTTTCATGACCCATGAAGGGTTTATTTGATGATTGAAAAATTATTACTGCTTGTTTATGAAATAAATAATTCCTCTTACATGCCTTTTTGCCATGTGTTGTTTGATTTTGTCAAGTCATGGTGCTGGTGTTTTACACATGGGTTTTTTTGGGGTTAAATGATTTCCTCTCCCCATTTTAGTGTGTGCTCACGGTGTGGTAAAGTCGATTGTTTCATGATTTTGTCTGTAGAAATGATAGAGAAATTTCGTGGGTTTGACCACATGTTTGCAAAAAATGATTTTTTGGTCTGCATCGACCTTTTTATAAAAAAACCCATGTGAATATGGGCATAAAACGGCAAGCCCATTTATTATGTGCCATTTTTGTGAAAATCATTGCTTTGTTTTTTCCAAATACGTGTACTTACAGAATTAATCTCATGAAACCCTTGCTTGGAATATTTAGCATCTACCCAAAAACACACTTCTTTATTCCTGTGAGTGAGGAATTATTATTATGAAACCCTTGGTTACTTATTTGTGCACATTTCTGAAAAAGATACACCGTATATGCGAAAACCCTTTCTTGGTTTTTTTCCAAATTCATGTGCTTAAGGAATTAATCTCATGAAACCCTTGCCTAGAATATTCGACATCTATCTGAAAACGCACTTCTATAGTCTTGTGAGTGAGGAATTATTATTATGAAACCCTTGGTTACTTTTTTGTGCACATTTCTGAAAACTCAAGTTTGTAATTGATCTACCTCTATTAAAATTAATTTCCTATCACTGTTGAATACAACACAACTTCTTTCATTTACTGTACAATGTGCTTTGTACATTCTACTTATAGTTATTTTCATGAGTTGTGCATTTAACATTTATATTTATCCACCGACTTTTTACTTTACTTTATAAGTAAATGAAGGTCTTTTTTGGTGACGGGTTTTTCCCTACAAACCCCGTTTACAAATTCAAAAATCTGTGTGTTCATTTAATATTTTTGGTTATCTCTCAACTTGCATTTTCATTATATATGTATATACTTCTATATATGACTGTGTTTGTTTGTGTATATACACACACACATACACATGCTCATATATACATATATATGTCTGTATGTGTATATATATATTCTGTACATATATGTGTCTATATATATTTATATATATACACACACATATACACACACACACACACATACACACACACACACACACACACACACACACACACACACATATATATTTGTGTGTGTGTGTGTGTGTGTGTGTGTATGTGTGTGTGTGTGTGTGGGTGTATCTATATGTATGTATATATAAACACACAACTTATTCAATTTGTAAATGAATGTGTACAATGTTAGTTATATATGTTATGTATGACTATGAAAGACATTCTCACACTTCTTAAGCATTACACCTAAAAATGGTGGATAATATGCTAGGAGAAAAGCTTTATCTTCAGCATGTACACAATAAACACTTGCCCATTTTGTAAAGAAAAGGGTAATTTACAAATATCTAAACTATCTATAAGATCTGTAAATTGAATTCTCCTAATTTTTGCAATAATTCTTTCAACATCCTACCTGTAAATTGAAAATCTCATCATTGTATGCAATTTGTAGTTCTTTAATCATTAAACACGCAACTTATTGAATTTGCAAATGAATGTGTACAATGTTATATATATATATATCATAGTTTAGTTTCCTAATGTGCTCTTCATAGTATAAATTGTTGCTCCTTACCATACAAAATTGTTGCTTCTTATTCATTTTCTGCTCTTCATAGAATCATTAGTGGTATGTTTGTCTCTTGTAATGCTCTTCACAAAATTGATTTAATTACTGTCATATGAGTTCCTTTTAAATTTGTACATACTTCTTAATTTTTTCTCTCTTAAACATTCATTTAACAATTTTAAATGAATGCGTATAATGTTATATATATAATTTTATATATACATATATGATGCAGGAGCATCCATGGCAAGGTGGCTATCATATGTCAACAAAAGGGGTTTGATTTTAATTTTAATTTTTGGTGTGCTTTGGATTTCATATTTTGTCTCATGATATTCATATTTTGTTGAGCATTTTGATATTGTCATGTTGAAAATTCAAAATTCAAATTTGGAGTAAATTTGGAGAAGGTAAGATGAGCGGAGATAATGGAGAATCTGCCTTGAAAGCAAAAATCCTAAAAAAACCTAAAGTAGGTGTGGGTTTCTTGGAGACCATGAATTTAATTTGTAACTCCAAATTTTAAATTCCTTGACTCCTAAAAAATAGGGATATTGGAAGTGGACGCCAAGATTAGAAAAATCTAATTTTTGCTTTATTCAAGAAAGCAAGAATGCAATAAAAGCATTGTCATTCCTTCACAATAGGTCTTGGAGTTTGGAAAGAATATTTTATTAATGCAATTTAAGGTAATTGGAGAATTTCATGAGGTAGGCGTTGATTTTTTGGAGTGAGTTTTGGAATGTGAAGAAATTCATCCAAATGCA
>VDFB02208667.1:0-16065 GCA_007258455.2 Sequoia sempervirens | reverse complement strand
TAATTCAAAGTTTCCCTCAACTAATGTATCTTGTAATTGTTTATATAGATTCTAGTTTTAGAGGCCATCCTTCTAGTGTGAATCTCATGATTCTATAAATTCTTACGTAATTTCCAAAGTCGATTAGTTTTTACATTAGGCTAGATGGATTTTTCTTCAATATATTTGTATCATTTATTTATTTTTGAAATGTATTGAAGGATAATAAATTTTCTATTGGGTGACATGATAATAGTACACTACGGTACTTGGAACACACGTCTTAGCTTATATTATTTTACTTCACACACCACCTCATATATAATCTCCTAGTGTTAGACTCTCCTATATACCCTATCTAATTAAGTATAATATCTTGAATTAAGATATTCTCTTGAATCAACTCAATGATAATCATATTAAATATACTCTAAAATATAATAATTTATGAATAGAAATCCTTATAAACTATTATGAACTTTATTGAGTAATATCATTAATTTAATTTTATTCACATATAATATTATTCTTTGTAAAATTTTGTTATGTTTTTTTGGTTCCTTTAGAATATTAAAATAAAATTTGTAACTATTATTTATAAAGCTTCCATCAAATACTTTCCTTTTTGTCTTTATATTATAATTTCATAATAGATCATTTTAGATAAGGATTAAAGTTTAAGAGAATAATATAAAGTTATGCTATTACAAATTACAATTTGTATGAAATAATTTAAATGAGAGGAATCATATATGAGTTTGTTTTAAGAGTTGTTAGATATTGTATAATAATGATTTTTTTGGGTTTGATCTATTATTTTTGAAATTGAGTATTAGTAGTAATTATCTTGATGCTTGAAAATAAATTAAAAATATCCATTTTCTCTAGTCACATCAAATAAACAATCGATCATATAGTAATATATAAAGTGAACAATAATATGTATATCTTTATGCACATTTTTAGATCAGACTTTTGTGCGTGTTTTCAAATAATTTAATGAAGATGTAATTGATATCCATATAACATTGATGCCCAAAACTCCAAACATAACCTCAAACTCTTAACTCACAAAAGCATTCTATTTTTTTAATAAAAAAATGACTTATTATTTAAAAACGTTAAAAAATTAAGATACGCAACTACTAGATACCCTCCCCAAAATATCTATGTCTTAACTGTAAATCAATCACCATAAAATTCCCAATTTTAAATAAACTTTCCACATCATAATACAAAATACACTATTACAAGACTATTAAACTATACCCACTATACCATGCTATGAAATGTTGGATCTTATGCTTCTCCTGGTGGCCCACAATCATGCTTCCTTGAAAGACTACAACCACAACTTTATTAAGAGGCCAACCTAACATTATATCACTAAATAAATAAATAAATAAATATATAAGGTAATATATGGAAAGAAAAACAATAATTACTCCCATCTTGAAAGGAATGTTGATAATAAAAAGGACGGTTGCAATAAAAAGTAATATCTAAGAAGAAAATAAATATGATTCATTGACTAGTTGTCCGTCTTGTGAGGGCTTAATGGGTGACAAACAATCAGAACATACAGTAAATAAAATGTATAAAATAATTCGTTTATCCACTAAAGTTTGATTCCTTAGAGATTGAAATGTATTTGGTCTCTCTAGTGCTCTGTCTCACTGCAGTAAATAAAATGTAATAAAGAATTAGTTTATCAACTAAATTTGGTAGATGTCTCTATTTCTATTGAGTTGGTTTAATGTACTTTTGAGTTGGTTCGATGGTGAGGTTTTTGTTTTTTTAATACATATGATGAAGAATTTGGTTTTTTAAAAGAGATGTTATAAATGTTTTTGTTATATATTATTTGAGTTGATTTTAAGGGTTAATTTTTAAAATTAAGAAAATATTTTTCAAGATCTATTATGTTAAGAAGTTGGATGTTAGTTTGTAAATTTAGATTAAGTGATTAAATTATTTAATTATCTATAATTAATGTATATAATATTGTAATAGTAAAATTTGTATATCCATGTCATTTCTCATTTACTTATATCTCTCCTTTGATGGTACATCTCTAATGTAATTATCTATTGATAAGTGACACATTTTTGTGCTAGATTTTGACTCATGTCTTATCTTTATGCATCACTATTTTCTTCCACTTACACTCATTCCCACACATTTATGAAACTCCATTCATGCTTAACTCAATGCATTTAGTCTTAGCCTCAAGATAATTGCTTCTTTACCTAGGTCCATTTTTGTGTTACTTGAAATTGATCACATAGCATGTGAGAATGACCCTCAAGTTTAAAATTTAAAATTTAAAATCTAACTTTTTAACCTCTTTTCACTAGTCATTGTAAGATGACTTGGTATATGTTTGTGCAACATATTGTTATACCTTATGTTAGAACACATTATATTTTCCATTAATTCATGTCATATTTTGGGAATATAATTTTTTTGGGAACAAGTTTCAATTTTCTAAGGGACAAAGATTCATAACTTGCATTGTTTGCTTATAGACCATTTGTATGCTTGTGGGTTGTCATCAAATTTTTACTGTAAGTTGTAAATATAATTAATCAAGGGGGTTGACCTAGGATAACTTGAACTCTATTAACTCAAAAGATTCCAATATAGTGTTTTAAATGACTAGAATACTTAACAAATCATCAAATATTAGAGATCAAAGTTGGCAAGATTTTTCAAAATTCTTTTTACAAATTAGATTTATACATCAAGATATATATTTGGTGGCATTTGGGATCAAAATTGTAATTACTAGCATAAAGCCTATGGTACCCGAGATTTTTTTATACTACTTTTTGAGTTTTCATATATTTTTAGAGAACAGGCATTTGACAGGTATTATATTTTTGTACCCTAGTGAACAATTCTAGCATATGATGTTAGCATAAATTCTTCATTATTGTTCCTAGCACCAAGCACCTAATACTTGTCATTTTAATTATCACATTTACTATTGTTCATGTACTAACATAGCTTTTAAATCAATAAAATTAATTCTACTAAATTATTTCCATTTATCTATTAACCTAGACTATTTATGTAAAGTGATATATATATATATAGAGAGAGAGAGTATGATTAGGTTGATATTCGAGACCAAAACTCTAGAAAAATGATTTCTATTAGTTAATTTAATAATTACAAATAAAACGTAGACAATGGTAATTGAACTCGATAAATTAAAATGGAAGAAATTTTCACAAGAGGGATTTCCTTCTCAGTTTGCATCTCATGAGCTATTATAATAGTTTACTATATTGTAGATGCCTTCATGGAATTATCTGACAGTAAGAATAATGTGCCAACATTATATAAGAATTGCAATTGTTACCATACCTTTAATTAATCATACTAAAACCCCTCTAAAACCCATATGTTGAAACACCATAACCTCAATTTAACAAAATTGGATAGAAAACACTATGGTCTAATCATTATAATGACCCCTCTTGGAGGTATTATAAATAAAGTTACAAGAAACATTACAAAGGAACATATGATTCTTTAGTAAATAAAATTCCTAAGTCTTGACTATTTCATCTTACTCAATCCTCACATTCTCTACATTTTATCCTTTTAATAATAGTTTGGAGAGTCATCAAAACTATTTTTGATGACCCTACTACATAATGATGAAATTGAATATATTGATTTTTTTTTTATGGTATTGAAATATATCACTAATAATAATAAAAAATATTTATTCTTGAATGTTTTTTATTTATCAATGCTTGAAGGATTTGTTTGTTATGATATTTGATCAAAGATTCAATTGTGTAGTTTTTTGACTTGAACTCATCAAATCATATTTCATAATAGTAACTTTCACAATCTCAATCCTACTCCAACTTAAACATACTTAATCATGAGTTTTCTTTCAAGCATAAATCCACTTAACTTGTCACCCATAATATATTAAATTCTTACTAGTCAAATATAAATTACATATTTTCTAAAATATGTTAAAAGCATTCTCCATGAATAATACACTATTTATATGTAAGTGTTGTTATAATCAATCAACACACTTTTTAATATGTGCCTCTATGATGCAAGCAAGATTCACAACATAAAACTCATCATCATTATTAAGAACAAAATATAGGAAAACTTCGAAAATTTAATCAATTCCCTTCAATCTTTAAAAAATAAAAAGCAACCTTTTTAAACTCTTAAAATTCTTTTTGTATCTACTATAATACAAACTTACTATTTTTAGTAAGTATGCATGATTATTCACATGACCATGAAACTCGTCATTTATTCAAAGCTAACAAAAGTAATACTAATTGTCAACTCTCCAATCTAAAACAACTAAAATTTCAAAATTAGGGAAAAGGACCCATTACTTGAGCATGTTCCAATAGTTGTGATAGCATTTGTTTATATAATGCCCAATATTTTTAAGAATATTAGACAAATAGTTGTGACTTTAAATTTGTTAGTGTTGATGATGACTACCCATAATTAAATGAAATGTATTCCTTAGATCTAAAAAGAAACAAATCATGTGATGGCACATCAATGCCCAATAAAATAGGATATAGATGCAAAAGTATTGGTCTCACTTTTTTTGGGCCTTTTTGGACATCTTGACAACAAGCATGTTGATGTGGCATCATATTTGATGATGTGACCCTGAAACCTTAGTATAAGCAAGGGACTTGCCAAGTAAGCTATTGTAAAAAATTGGGAGTTATTTGAAATTTCCACATAGGATTTTGAGAAGCGTGAAGTTAGGATGCTCAACTACTAGGTCCTCTCGCCTAAATAAAAATCCAATCTTAGAAAATTTTGAAAAAGTTATTAGGACCTCGATTTGAGGCCTTAGATGATTGAAAATGATCATAAAAAGTATCAAGTATTGTTCCAATCAAACAAGTTTTATTAGCAACATGATTAGTTATGCGAGACACTTCTCCACATAAAATTTTAACTCAATCAGACTCCCAAGTCAATATTTTTGACCTCTAGAAGTTGCTACAACACTATATAACATTAAAACTAATATCATAAAATAAGAACATGACCATAAACTAGACCTATGGGGGAAGAAAATGATTTCTCCCCACTCTTTCCTTGATATGAGTCTTTTCGAGGATTATATTCTATGAAATATCATCCAAAGAAGGAAAAGAGGTCATCCTAAACATGGTTGTGCTTCACACACCCAAGTATTGGGTGCTCAAAGCATTAGGAAGCATCCAGGGGGTGGCTTAGTTGGAAATCCTTATTTGGTTTTTGACAGCTTGGTTGCAATTGTAAATGTGTTATCACATGCTTCTAATTTGTGATAATTTAGTTGTTGTTTCGTGGTAGCTTGTCTTTTTTGGCTACATTTTGTGTTGTTTTTCAATTGTATGCTTGATGTATTTTGTTGCAAAGGGTTTAAGGGTCCCTTCAAACACATGCATTGTTGTGTTTTGTTGCACCTTGACTGCAATTTAACTATGTAAAGGATTTTAAGACCTCATCAAAACTTATACTTCCCTCAATCAAAAACAACATGATCATTTTGAGAACATACTTCATATCACATCTTTTTGAAAAATATGTACTATTAAATTTTCTAATTTAATAGAAAATTATATAAGACTTAGAGGCTCATAAGCAATCAATTACAATGTATGGTTGAATGCATATAATTAAAAATGCAACCTAAAAATTTCCATATCAATAATTGCAACAAACAGTGACCAAATTGTTTGTAGGTTAGTGTTGTACAGCTTGCAAATATGCTTCAACTGGAATGAATGGGTGACTTGTGAAGATAAAACCTAATTTGCATAGCTAAACACAATCACCTTACATGACGTGACGCTATTACATCCAAGCTTTTGATGTAAAAAATATTTACCAAATCTTTTTTCCTTAAGAGAAACATAGCTATGATTGAATGGGGCCCTTGAACAGTAGCATAGAATGAGATAAACAAACTTGAAAAACAAAATCAAGACGAAAAAGAAAAAGGGTATTAAAAAATGGGGGAAGGGAAAACTCAACTACTCAGAAGAAAGTTGGTCACGTTGGCCAGCTTTGTTTCGAGGCTTCTTGCCAAAGGAAAATAACGATATTGGCTACAAAATTTACAGCTGAGACCTGCAAAACTGTCATGGTCGAGATTAGTGGGCAAGTGTTTGCGTGATTAAAGTAGTTCAACTGCAATCTGCTGACCTGTCTACATAAAAATGCAAATTCGGGTGGCAGATCCTGTAATTTTTATATAACAAAATATCTACGTTTGTGTAAGAAACACTGTGAATGCCATGGAATCTACGTGTATTTGCGTGAATGATCTAATGGTGGAGTAAAGATGGTAGTTGTAATGAAACTTGTATAGATGATATACATACATGTAAATGTTTTCTATGTTATTTAAAAAAACCAAAAATTCAATGCATTTCTCTCAAAATCATTCAGAGTGATCTATATCCCACACTTTGTATCTACTATAGAATATGCCCCTCTTCATTCAGAAGTGCTACACTGTTTTTGTATTGTTCTTTCCGAGAATCTGTACGTGTTGGCAACGAATCCTTGAAATATTATGAATTACTTCTCTTGGTGTAGTGTATTTTGCTATATACAGAAACAGAAAAGGACCGAGAGAGATGATAACCTCACAAGAATTCAGGATAAAGCATATCCATATCACAAGTTGACTGTGAGCATTGAATTGAGCTGGTTTCCAACAACTCTGATGTGTAAAGCTAAATGCAATTTGTTCACTAGTGCCTTGCCGGTCATGAATTTAAAATGCTAGTTATTCCTTCCTACATTTCACTGTCTGATGATATCAAAGTTGGTTTATGCAGGGTGAATGCCTATAAAAGGACCAAAAAATCTTCGTGGTCTTCACAGCTTCATCATCTTCTTGTGCTAATTTCAATTTGCATTAGATATTTTGCTTTTGATTACTGCAAAGACAGTTTCTTCTCTTATTCAATGGCTTTTCATCTGCAGCTTGTAGTGGGAATCATCGGTATGTCATCCAGACTACTACTTTATGGAATATAACTATAAGCTGGATCATCTAGATTTCTCAGGTTTTTATTGTGCTAATTCGATTTCAGGACTTTCTAAAGGGGACTACAATAGGAGATATAGGCGTATGTACGGCCAAATAGAATTTGTAACTTTTTTTGTCTGATCTCAAATGGGATGATCATGGTTAGAATGAAGTATGGCGCAAATAGTTAGATTGGATATATTGGACATATATGATTTGTACTCTATGATAGATTTATGCTATTGGATTTTGCATAGATACAGTTTCATTCTAAAGGGAGAGCATGTGGTTTTTAGAATGGTCAGTTGACAATGGGTAGAACACAAGTTTGTATTTTGAAGTTTATATTGTAAAACTTCCATAGATTGCGTTGCATCATAACAAGCATACCCTCTTCTTAACCGCCAAGGGATTATTTTGATTGCTTTGCATTCTAAGACTCTGTATTATGTATCTGATCTTCGTTTTGATTTCCAGGTACAAATTTTGCTATAAATTTCTTTCTCATTTGTATGTACAAGTTTCTATGTAGATTTGCTGCTCATTTGTATGTTCAAGTTTTGTTGGGTATTTGTGGGATTGTTGCTCATTTTAATGTGCAGGTTTACTATGTATTAGTTGATTTTATTGCTCATTTTGATTAATGAGATTTGGGTCGTCTTTCTTGGATTTGGTATTCGTTTGTATGTAGATTGAGATTTGTTTCGGGACCAAGAGCTTTGCTTTAAGTTAGATTATATGAGAGTGCAAAGGATGTGAAACATAAAACATCACGCTTAATGTTTCATGGCGGTCTGTGGTGCAGGAAATATAACTTCACTGGCACTTTTCCTCTCACCTATGTAAGTACTGTGTACATCAGATTTCTCCGAGTTAACAACTTTCAATGGCACTGAAAACTTGTCTAATATAGAGGAACATGATTTACATGTAAGCTTTCACTATTGATCAAGATAACGAGCTTATATATAAATATTCTCGTATTTGGAAATCGCAGGACAACATTCTGGGGGATATACAAGAATAAGTCTACCCAAGAGTATTCAGGACTACTATATGTGTGTACCTTGTTCAACTGTTGTCTTTGGCTACTTTACGGAGCCCCATTTGTTAAGCCCCACAGCACTTTGCTTCTCACGATCAATGGGGCAGGCTTTGTATTGGAGATATTTTATCTGCTCTCCTTTCTGACATTTGCCCCCAAGCAGCAGAAGGTAACTTATTATGCCAGTTTAAGTTTGTGATTGAAGGCCATTTGGTGGCTGCTAGATTATATAAGCCTTGTGAACAGTGTCAATGCTTGACTAGATTCCGTGCAAGAAACTAAAAATAGAGTTGTAATTTTTCTGACACGGATTCCTTCAATTTATCTTGCAGGTAAAAACAGCGATGTTAGCCGTTGCACTGATGGTTGCTTTTGTCATGGTTGTTGCAGTTACGATTTATTCGCTGCACACATACAGTGCCAGACAGTTAGTGGCTGGCACTTTAGGTGTGATCCTTTCCATTGTTATGTATGCCTCCCCATTATCTGTCGTGGTGAGTTTTGAATCTTACGTTCTTCTTAATTTAGATTGCTATGAAAATTGTACGAAAGTAAACATATAATCTCTACCCAAAAAAATTAAAATATCTAAACTCTACCCAAACTTTAAAAAAAATTAAAATCTGGTCACTACCCAAAAACAGAAACCCCTACCATAAGTTAATTAGCAGACATATTCATCTTGTTATGAATGTTGATGAGTTTCTCTTTATTTTTGCAGGGAGATGTTATCAGAACAAAAAGTGTTGAGTACATGCCATTTTTAGTTTCCCTATTCAGCACGCTAAATGCACTTGTCTGGTCTGCATACTCTATAATGGCCAAGGATATCTTTATTGCTGTAATCTTCTGTCTTTTCCTAGTGCTATTTTCAAGTATAGTTTTCATGTAATTTTTGGCAAGGACAGTGCACCTTTTTTCTGATGAAATTATTCTCTTTTTGCAGGTACCCAATGGCATTGGTTTTCTTTTAGGAATAATTCAGCTCGTTGTTTACCTCATTTACAGAAGCTCAGACCATGTTTCACCTGAATCTACTGAACTTCATAAACTTCCTGAAATAAAAAAGATAAATGATGAATTTGATCTGCCTATCCATATAGTGGAGGTGGACGTCTCAAATGTTGCGAAAGTGGCCGCAGTGAATCCTGTTATTGTTGATCAAGTTTGATTTCATTGTCATTGATCAGTAATTTACAAGCTCTATACAATCAGACTCTGTTCAATTGCGTGAAAATCAGCATTAGCAAATAAAAGAGGTGGAAGATGGCTATCTGCTAATTAAACCAACTATAGAGGGAAAATATATCTTGGGAGTTTAACCCTTGGAGAGCTTGATTGTAAACTTTTAGTTACCATTTTTCAATAATGAACTATTCCCTTGGCAGTGCAATTCAATAAATTCTTCAAGTTCCAAGTTCCATGGTTGTATGAATATGCAGTTCTGTATTTACATTATATCTTGAGATAGAATAGTTTACAGATCAGACTAGTCAAAATGTACTAATAGTTGGTGCTTTAGCTGTACAATGTCTCATAACTAAGCACTATATAAAAACATCACAGTACAACCTCATGACTATACATACAAAGAAAATATACAATTATGAAAAGAAACAAGACCACAAAGAACTCACTGCTGACTAGATGTTCAAGCTAATGGGTGATGTGTGCAAAAGCATCAAATATATCTTAAGGAATAGACACAGAATTAGTGAACAAAAAAGTATAGATGTTATGATTGAGAAAGCATATAACTTTATCAACGGAGATTAATTTGCATTCAGAGTAAAAACGGAGGAATGATGCATTAGTTGATAAATGGAGTTGACAAAGCAACCGATAGATAAAGGAGAACATTTATAAAGGGGACATTGACAGCCCACTTTGTTTTTCTCCAAATGAAAGAAAAGGTTATCATCTTATCAAAAGAAAAATGGAGAAAAAATACTAAAAAGTCTTTAATATCGGTTTTCTTTTCAACATTGCTTTCTGTGATGCTTTATTTTTTTAATAGTATATAACGATCTTTGAGGGTGTATCTGATTGTTTATTAATTAATTAATATTCAAAATTATATTAAATTTTGAACATAATAATCATGTAATCTATGTATATTTTTAGATTATCAAGTACAGAATGTCACATATCACAGTATAATACGTAATTTTATAATTATAATTAGCTTATTCAAAATTTAAGAGAATCAACGTCATTGAAAATTTGGGAAAACTTGACTTTTCATCGTACCATTCTTTTGACAATAAAAATCTAATTGTAAACTTAAAAAATGAAATTTCTTTCGTAATTAAATGAATCACTCTTTCTATCATATAGATAATCTACCTCAATTAAATAATACACAATAATTTATTCAACATATTTCAACACATCAACTTAAATGTATTAATTAAAATATAAAACTTACATTATTATTACAGGTATACCTGATCACTCTAGATATTTCCTCCACCACCTTGTGTATGATATATTTCCTAAAATATCATCCTCACAAATTTGACCCCGCCAAAAAGATCTACTATCAGTACCTGCCTCAGCTGTACCTGGTTCGATCTTTCTCATTTTCCAATTATTTTTTACTATCTCAATCAGTCACATATTTTTTCATGTCATTCAGTTGTCTCCAACTATAGTTCCTTCATGGTTGCAAGCTAATGAGACAGTTTTAAGGGAAGGTGGTCTAACAAAAGTTGAAAAGCACAGGCTGTCAATTTCTTCTGTGACAAGAAATGGACCTTATTGGTAGGAATTTCAAACGTGTACATGGGTCATGTTCACGAGGTATCTAAAATATATAGAGTTTTTACCCCTTGGGAAGCTTGATTGTAAACTTTTAGTTCCTATTTTTAAATAATGAACTATTTCCTTGACAGCGCAATTCAATAAATTCTTGAAGCTCCATGGTTTTATTGAGAGAGAACCTCAGACTAATCAAAATGTATTAATGGTTGGTGAGTTAGCTCTACAATGTCTCATAACTAATCACTACAATATTAACATCACAGTACAACCTCATGTCTATAAATAGAAAGAAAATAAACAATTGTAAAGCAGAGAAACAAGACTACAAAGAAGTCAATGCTGACTAGATGCTCAAGCTAAAGGACGATGGGTGCATAAGCATCAAAGATATCTTAAGGAATAGAGACAGCATTAATGAAAAGCAAAGTATAGAAGTAATGAGTGAGATTCGATAGCATTCAGAGTAAAAACTTACTGCAGTCCTCTTGTATCTACCGTTTACTTTGTCAACTCCATTTTCCAACCAAAATATCATTCCTCTCCAGATGAATTTATCTATACGAATGGAAGAAAACACTAGAAAATCCCTTCGATGAGCACAGGAGGTCTCATAAAAATTTCGGATATGCCAAATTTAAGTATTAATGTATACGAAAGGATGCTTCAGCTGAAATATGTGAGAGATTTGACAGTTTTACAACATAAGATTAGTTTGCTTATATTGCTGCCGATAAAAGAAATTCCATATGTTTCCATAACTAGGTATCATGGGATTCATTGAACAGCTCCAAGTAGAAATACATGCTAAAACTAGTAAGGAGAGGTGTTTATAATCACTGCAGATCATGATACTCTTTATAATCACAGAAGATCGTGATACTCTTAGTAATACCATCATTAGTTGTATGGTGTAAGACATATGAAACCAGAGATGGAGGGTTCCGTCCTTAATGGAGTCATGATGTTTCATTCTAACCTTAGGGAAAAATTGTCTGGTATGCTTTCAAAGGATTGTGTCATCAAGCTAACATTCATGTCCCCATTCTCTGTTTTTCTTTTCTTCCAAGTAACTTGAGCGGTGATTCTTTGAACCTAGTTTTCATAAAATTTGTTGGAGGTTTGTTAACTTAATGGGCCGATATATTTGAATTAAAAAATATCTTCTATGTTGAAGGTTGGTAATCAATGACATAGGTTTGCTCCTTTCAGTTTACTTAATGCTTTATGTAGGATTTCAATTGCACTACATTTTATGGGATCATAACTTTCAAACTGATTAAACCACCAATATAAGATCACTATGGTTAATGCTATCTTTGGGAATTGCCAATCCTAGCAACTAAACATGTTGCTGCACTAGAGAATGTAGAGCTCTAGAAAATTAGGAACGTGATTATCTAATATATGTTTGGCTTATCATCACATAATAATGTAAGTAATGATGACTTGTTTATTGGTAGTCTAGAATCACATTGTACTAAAAAATATTTTTAATGTTGCAAGTTGATACTCTTGGTAATATAGGATCAGAGGGAGATGAAAATATCATACAACAAAATTGATAACAGAAAACAATAGAAATAAATAATCATCAAGATAGTGACAAAATATAAAACAAACCAGGTTGCTGCCGCAACATCATATTCATTAATTGATCAAGATTACATAGGGAGATATCGAACTCTACAGAGTTCCACCAATATCAAATAGCTGCCTTTATCTGATACCTTTTACAACACCAGGCAACTATATTTTATAGTTGCACAATGGCAGTTATAAGACTTGCACTGCAAGGCAAGTCAATACAATATCAGTGGATAAGGATAAGATTGAAATATCCTATGGTTTGTTCTCCATCTAATTGGAGGCAGTGGAGCAAATACAATCTTCAATTGGCGGTGGAGAGATCGATCTATTCACTTGCAATCAGACGGTGAAGTGAGGTGGTGAAGAGCAAGCTCTGACAACCTTATCTTCATCTGATTCTCAAATCAGATTTTGTTTCGAGTGAGAAATTAGTTCCAACACTCCCCCTTAATTTCGAACACATAAAATTCTTTCAACTTTGCAACCAAGTCTTCAAACTCACTCAATTTGATTACTTGCATAATAAATTCAAATCATCTTCAAGATCTATGAATCTTCTTACTATCAAATCTCACCAATTCCTTCCAACTGCTACGACAATCCTTCAAACTTAGATCTTCAAAACTTCAAACTGGAAGTCTTCTCACTATCTATAACTTTCCACTTTGCATGACATCTTACAAGACCATGAAACCTCTTTTGATTGCTATCTTCTTTGCCATATGAAAATTTGTAGTTGAACAACTTTTTGACCATACCAGTAATCTTTTTCCAACTTGATCCATAGCTCCATCCACAATCCATCTACATGGATTCTTTCAAATCTTCTTTTTTCTGCTCTTTATTCCAACATGTCTTTTTAGAATGCTTTTTCAAACCACAGATGCTACACAGATGTAGATCCCAACACATGTATTTTCTATGTCCTTCCCTATTACAATAGGAACACTGCATACATTGCATTTCTTTAGCTGATTTGTTCAAACCTATAACACTTGCATTTTCTTTACCATATCCAAGACCTACATACTTTGGTCTCATTATCAGCTCAATAGGCTCTGTGATTCCTTGCCCATACTTTCCTAATCCTTGTCCATTATATCCCATTCTTTTTTATTATTTTCATACCAACATTCTTTTCAAAACAACTAACCATATTTTCACATTCAAACACACTATCATTGTCATCCTTACATTCTTTATCAAAAATAGCTTCTGCTAAATCACAACTACCAAATGATTGATCAAATGAACAATATAGATCTTTTGTGCTACATGAGACATCACAACCTGATGCCTTCGATTTCAAACTTTCATTTTCTTTTTGACAGACTACTAGCAATTGATCAAACTGACTATTTTGTTCTTTCAATTTCAATATCTCATCATTTTGCAAACCATTTTCTTTTTCTAACAAATTTACTTTTTCCTCCAAATCTTCATTCTTCTTTTTTATTTCATCAAACAACTTTAATCTTTCTCGTAACTCTTTATTCTCTTCTTTAACATTTTTCAATTATTTTTCTAGATGATCATTTTCACAAAAATATTCATTTCTTTTCTTTCCTAACTCCCTTAAATCTGCTATCAACTTTGAATTGCATTGCTTAATATTTAACAATTCTTCTTCCAAATTTTCCTTTTCCTTCTTAACACGCTTACCAACTTTTCCCATTGAAAATTATTTTAACTCACCTTATGTTTGCACTTGAAGTGTGATTCCGCTACAATAATTTAGCTTCATTCAATAACTTCTTCCTTTCACAGGTTAGATATATGTTCTTCTCTTTTACACTTGGCTACTGGATAATTCCTTTTCAGGTAGGCAGCTCAAAAATATCCTAACACCACTCTTTGTGGCAGACTTTAGTGGTGACTTTGTCTTTACTTAGCTCTGAACAATTTATTCCAAGTACTACAGTAGTTATTCAACTATCATGCAAACAAATAAAAAATAGAGATCTTCCTTCTCTCAAATTCAACAACTCACTTTTCTAGCAATAGGGATTCCTCAAGACCTAGGGCAGCACCTCCTTGGTAATATCAAATATCTATAACACCCTTTTTGTTGGGAAACTTCTCCCATGGTTTGCTTTGTCAGCGTCTCTTTCTTCTAGCGACTTTGAAGTATATTAACAGCTACAAATTCTTTAGCAAACTTCCGCTTTTTTCTTTTCTTCTGACTACAAACTCAGTAGACAACAATGATTATTTTCTAATCTCCCTCAATATTCAAAACCACCTTTGATACCAATTGTAGGATCAGAGGGACATGAAAATATCATACAACAAAATTGATAACAAAAAACAATAGAAATAAATAATCATCAAGACAGTGACAAAATATAAAACAAACCATTAATTGATCAAGATTACATAGGCAGAAATCGAACTCTATAGAGTTCCACCAATATCAAATATCTGCATTTATCTGATACCTTTTACAACACCAGACAACTCTATTTTATAGTTGCACAATGGAGGTTATAAGACTTGCATTGCAAGGCAAGTCAATATAATATCGATGGATAAGAATAAGATTGAAATATCCTACAGTCTGATCTCCATCTGATTGGAGATAGTGGAGCAAATACAATCTTCAACTGGTGGTGGAGAGATTGATCTATTCACTTGCAATCAGGTGGTGGAGTGAGGCAGTGAAGAGAAAGCTCTGACAACCTTATCTTCATCTGATTCTCAAATCAAATTTTGTTTCAAGTAAGAAATTAGTTCCAATAGGTAACCCACTTTGGATTTGAGGATAAAGACTTAATTTGATTATATGATGCATTTCAACCTCTTAATATAAAAACCTCAACCATGTCCATGTTTAGGAAGTGATCAAAAGAACTATATCCAACCCTTATAATCTCTTAAATAAATAGTTATGGAAGCAAGAAGGAGTTTAGGATGTTAAACTTCATGCATGTATTTTGTCTTGATTCTCTTAAGTGCAAAATGACTATTGCGAAAGTGGCTACTTTAATGAAAATTCATATGGTATAGTTGATCTTGAATGGGTTTAGACCATATTTTAGGACAGCATTGATCGTAAAAATAAAAGGAATAAAGAAATCTAAACCTGAATGTTAGATTATTTTGCAGGTGAAAGAATTTGAGTTTGAGAGAAATTCATAAACCAAGATCTTATTACAATCAAAGGTTAATTATTTGAATAACTTTATGTTGGGTCTTAAGGGAAGTAAGATGGAAAATAGTTCTAGGTCAAATATTTAGATATAAGATAAAAATTTAATGTGAACCAAGAACTATATATATTTAATAAGAGCATTGGCTCTTGGTTGCATAGTATTGTAAGGGTGGTCCTTCATTTAGTGACACTACAATCATAATTTATTAAGCATATCTTTGAAGCAATGTTCAGAAATAGGGTGCTCCACCTTTTAGGAGATGGAACACAAGGGATAGGGCCTATTTCACTTAAGTTTCACTCAAGGATGGGCGGGTGCAAAAAGATGGGTAGCCAATTTGTGGCCAATTTACTTTTTCATCCTTAAGTAGTGAAAACATGATCACATTATAGTAAAATGTGCTCACGTTATGGTTTAAATTTTAAAAAAGTGCACATTTTGAGTTCAAAAAATGTGCACATTTTGAGTTAAAAAAACGTGCACATTTTGAGTTC
>VDFB02208666.1:7263-21635 GCA_007258455.2 Sequoia sempervirens | reverse complement strand
ATTTTCAATTTATTCACTTTATTTGACCCCAAACTGGCAAGGAAGCTCAAAACCCTAATTTTCAGACTTGGCCAAACTCACGTTTAAACTCAGTGACGGGCTCAATCCCGAAAAGACAGATAGTAGAAAAGAGAGACAACGACAAAACAAACGAAAAGCCAAAATTAGGGGGTCCCCATTTGCAATGGGGCGATGTGTGAAAAATGTCACAACAAGTCTCACACATTTTCCTGATTTTAAATACTTTAGAATCTTATACAACTCACTTAAGCTGTTGCCCAATTTGTTTATATTTCTAATTTTCAATTTCTGCCACTATAACACTAATGCTTTGGTTTATGAAGATTCATTTTTATTTGGATGACATAGACACTCTTACCATTTAGATGATTTTTTTTGGATATAGTATTTTTAATTGGAACAAGGGCGAATTGAAAGTTGGAAAGGAGATTGGACGTTATGTAAATATCTACAATATCTCTGAATTTTTGATGATATGTAAATATCTACAATGCCTCTGGATTTATGAATCTCTCTTCTATGGAACATTTCAGCTTTTCTTTGGTGATTGTGAATGAAAGTATTACTTCCCCTAACAATAGTCATATTCAATAATGAGAATCTTGTATGTACTTCATGCTTACAAAAGGTATGGCATTTCTTGCATGCTTAATTACGCTATACAAAACATTGGTTGCTTGTTGAATTCTGTATGCAAACATAATAGCAATATGAAGTTGGATCTTGCAATATTAATTGATGAAATTTATTTGATTCCAGGGTTCTACATGTGCTTTCACTGAAAGCATCTTACGGGCATGTGGCTATCGTACAGGACTTTTTACATCTCCTCATCTTATTGATATTTGTGAAAGATTTCGGCTGAATGGGTTAGTCTTGAAATAACAATAGAAATATTTTATAATGGTTCTCATTGTTATGTTATTTTGTGGAAAGAGGTTTTAGTTGTAGATTTTTTTTGATCTTTTTTATTCTCTATGCATGCTTTGATTATTCTGTCTTGCCACCTGAGCCCCTTATTCTAATAAATAATCATTCCATTTTGTAAATAATAAATATCCCCAGTAATCAATCTTGCAGGTTCAAGGGCCTTGTTAGTTGTGAATATAGAAGCAGATCTCCGCAAAAAATCAATTCTGAAAATATTGTGGATCAGTATTTGACCACACATTTCCTAAGATTTTCTAACATATTGCCTGAGATTTTTGTGACATTACCTGGTTTGTCTGACATTATCCTATATAATCTGATTTTTTCTGCTATAATCCAAGTTTTTTTGTTTTCAACTTATAAGCCAGAATACTGCAATTAATTTCTCATTTGGATTGCAAACTGGTCTGATTGGTTATGTGCTTTTGCCAGCGGGAGGTGAATGGTAATCATTCTTATTGAATAGGACTCCTCTATATTGGTCTAATCTTTAGATCCATCCCCCACTTTTGTTTCTTGTGTTGTTCCTCAATGTAATGCTCAAAATTAAAATTTTTGCTTCATTAAGGCATTTTGTAAAAGTGGTTAAAGTCTTGAAAAAATGTTGTCAAAAGTCAAAATTTCTAAAAATAGAAATTTTCTATTTTTAGAAATTTCTAAAAATAGAAATTTCTAAAAATAGACTTTATTTAGGGTTTTTGGGTTTGTTTTCAAATAGATGCTAGCAAAATTTCTAACTAAAAATAGAGATTTTCTATATCTTTGTTTCTAGGGCTCTAACTGATTTTGATTGGTTGAAAATATTTCTCGATCAGGCTGGTCCAGTCAGAATCATCAAAAGATCAAAATTTCTTTGATGGGTCTATTCTGCTTTTTCAGAAGTTAAAGCATGAGCTCCGAGGTCATCAATGGGGAAAGGTCAGCTCGTAGGTGTTAGATTCAAAGTCTCAAGTGCTGCACAAACACGACGAACGACGAACATGCACATAGAATGAAGAACGGAGAAGGCAAATTCAAAAAAGTTGAAAATTGTGAAATTTTTTCTAACACTAGGAAGTCCAAGCGCCCCTGTTCAGTCAAGGTGTCTAGCAGGCAATGCCTTAGCCATTTTTCAGCTTCCGTCATTTGTTGCACGAGAAACGGTGAATGCAATTGGCAAAAGCGAAGCGAAGAGCGAAGAAATCAATGAAAGATGAAAATCATGAAAAATAATCTAACTTTGGTGAGTCCAGGCACCCTTGTCAAGGAATGGCACTTGGGATCTCATGCCTTAGTTTTTTTTGCCATTTTCTCAAAAAACGTGCAAGTCTTCCCTGTCAGCCCAATTCAAATCTGGTCAAAAGCAGTCAAAAGCAGTTTTTAGGGTTGGGAAAAGCAGGAGATCATCACAGATATGTTCAGGCTTTTAATGAATCCATCATCTAGTTTAGAGGATCTGCCAGCAGAAATTGTAGATGAAACGGAGGCATTTCACGCAAAATGAAGAAAATCACAGAAAAGTTGAAAATCATCAAATATTGGCTAAGTTTGGAAGACCTGGGTGCCCTTGTCAAGGAGGGGCGCCTAGCTTTCAGTGCCTTAAAATATTTTCCGCGTTTTTCGGAAAACGTTCAAACTCCTCCATCAGCCTGGTTCCGACTCTTAGAAAATTAGTTAGATGCAGTAACGGAGGTTAGCAAAGGGTATAATTCATCTCAGATATGATCAAGCTTGCCAGATTGACTGACTTTCAGACTCTATTATTCACCGACTACTCGAAAACGAAGATCAAATAGGGGTCATTGGCTTCCAGAAGAAACACACCAAGCAAAATTTGAAAATCTTAAAAAAAATGGTTAACTTTGGAGATGTTGGGCACCCCTAGCCAAAAAGGGCTCCCAAGTCTTCATGCCTTGGAATTTTTTTCATTCCAACATGCCTCGTTGCAATTCAATCTCCGTTGATAGTTTCAAGCATGTGCAAACTCGATCAGATGTCGTTGGATGCCGGTACGAAGCTGGGGATCACTTTAACTGCCTGGTTTGTGCTTAAAATGAGTTTGGAGTCACTATTTTTAGCAGTATGCTATTTTTAGTAAGTGCTATTTTTGGCAGTGCTATTCTTAGTAGTAGTTCAGGAGTTCAGTGCAATGTTTAATTATGGCAGGGTAGTATTGACAGTTTGGTCTCCAACATTCGTGGACCCTGTTTTGGCAAGTCTTGGCTTAAGTGATTTTCAAATATGGATGCCTTAGTTGGAAATTATAATGTTTTAAGTTAAATATTTACTAAGGTTAAATATTTAAGTCATTTTGGATGCCTAACCTTGTGAATAATTGCATTTTATTAAAAGTTATATTTCTCATATGCCTTTGGACGCCTAAGTCAAGAAGGGGTCAAGATGAAGTCAAAATGCAAATTACAATGAAATGTGAATCCTCATTTGGGTGACCTAATTGGAGGGAGAAGAAGTTCGAATTCATTGTTGGAGGAAGTTATAAATAAGAGGCATTGTCTTCATTTTTGGTATCCATTTGCTAATACAGCGAAGTGCTGCTAAAATTTCTTCAGACCCTTGCTTCGAGGAACGCATACCTCCTAGTCACTTCAGTTTTATACTTGCAAGACAGTACCTAGCTGATTCAGTGACTGTTCTTCACTCAGAAGTGTAGATTGAGCTTATTGATGATGGAGTGCTTTGATGTTTTCTGATTTTGGAGTGATTTATCAGTTTTTGGTGTTGCTGGTTTGGTGCTAGCTGAAGCACGTTTTTGGTTGTAGCTCTCGGAGGGATTTTTGTTTGGTTTTGGGTATCGAAGCTATGAATACACCTACCTTGGGCGCCTCATTCCTCCAAGTTTTAGATTTTATTGTTGAGTTTCAGATTTTCTAGAGCTGGTCGCCCTAGTCAAGGAGGCCGTACCATTTCCAGAATTGCATTGGGAAGTGTGCAAACTAATTAGGAGCTGTTTGGTGGTGATTCTCAGTTTGTTCTTGGTCGCCTTGATCCTAGGCCTCATTTTCCTTTAGTTTGACATCAATTGGAGGTGTTTGGAGCAAGATACGAGCATTTAGGTGAAATCTATACTTGCTGGTCTGATTTTGAGTTTGCTGCATTTTTTATATCAGACCTGATATTTTCATCTAATTTACTATGTTACATATGCTGGATAGCTTGTACGTGTTTGGAGACTATTCCTTAACATTTTGGTGTTCATTGGATATCTTTATATCATTGTACTTGCATATAATACTTCATATTGTAACATTGAATCAGTAGTACCTATCAACCTTTAATATTTCTGCAATTTACTTTTCTGTACAATCCGCTGAAAAGTGGAAGGGGTCGGTTAGCCATCTAGACATTTCATTTCAGTACTTGCATTTCCACTCCCACTGAATAAGTGGTTGAGTTGCTTTCATTTCAGTATTTACTTTCATTGTAGCCCGCTGAAAAGTGGAAGAGGTCAACTTTCCGCCTAAGTACTTTCATTTCCTAGTTGGATGGCTGAGTCGTCAACACTTTGTAATTCCAGTTTCAGCTAACGATCCCCTTTCTACCGTATGCTCTTACCTTGCCCATATTGGGATCTGGGTGATTAGAAAGTGAAGGGTTGATTTGAGTTCATTTTTCATCTAACGATCCCCTTGCACCGTATGCTCTCACCTTGCCCTCACTGGGAACTGGGTGATCAGAAAGTGAAAGGTTGCATTCCTATTGGATTATCTTTCTATATCTAACGTTAATGGGTGAAAATGATTGTGTAAAACTGGGAAAAATGTTAAGGGAATATTTCAACATCTAAAAAGGCAAGTTCTGTTTTCTTTCTAAGGGTTCTTCCTCTAGTAATTTTTTGTGGTAGACACTGCATCTCTGCATTCTACTATTGTAATGTTGGCTTCATGCCTTTATGTTAATGAAATTGGCCTATCTTACCTCTTCTTGGTTGTAATATGATGTGTATACTTTCTTACCTCCATATTCAAATGTTTTTTTATGCTATTTCATTCATGTATGATTGTGTTCCATAAGTTGCGATTGTTGTTTTGTGCATATCTTTCCTCTGCAACATCTCACAAAGTCTAACCTTCATGTTGTCCTTGAAATCTCACACAGTAAAGATTTGTGTATCCCTCTTGGCCTCTTTTATTTGCATTTTGTGCTGTCTTGAAGTAGGAAGAAACAACTTTCTATCTTGGTGTATCACCTCCCATTTCCATTTGATGCATTCTTTTTGTCCCTTTTCTTTCGCTAGCTATTAGAGTAGGGTAATGGTAGGATTTCATGTGTTGGGTTGGACCAACACATCTGCACTTTGATCAGAAGAGGAAGCTGGACTTCTTTGAAGATTCAACCTCAACTTGCAAGGTCCCACACCTTGAGGTTGTTTCCATTGTATCATTAGAACATTGAGCTTATGTTCAGCAGGGTGTAGTTTTATGTGAGAACATTTTTTGGCACGCCTGGTGGGACTCTAATTCATTTTGTTGAAGGATTTGGCATGTCTTTCAGCATCTTTCCTTGAAAAGGAAGCTCTACAAAACACCATGGCGACTCTATTCTAATCTACTGGTTCAAGCACTCTAGGTTCTCCCCACTAGCCACACAACAGTTTTTGGCATGCTGTATGGGACTCAAAAATCATTTTGTTAAAGGATTTGGTGTGTCTTTCAGCATCTACCTTGAAGGGGCAGTTCTACAAAACACCATAGTAACTCTATTTTAATCTACTGGTTCAAGCAGTCTAGGTTCTCCCCACTAGCCTCACAACAGTTTTTGGCATTCCTGGCGGGACTCTAAAATCATTCTATTGAAGGATTTGGTGTGTCTTTCAGCACCTTGCCTTGAAGAGGTAGCTCTACAAAACACCATGGTGACTCTATTCTAATCTATTGGCTCAAGCGGTCAAGGTTCTCCCCACCAACCGCACAACAGTTTTTGGCACATCCGGTGGGACTAATCAAAGTCGAATGACTTTTACTTCATTTTTTTGAGGAGGTGGGGTTGTCCTCAACATTTCTAGCCTTGAAGAGGTAGTTCTACAAACACTTGGCGACTCCACAAATTCATTTTGGGAGACTCTACTGGTATGTACCCAAAATATCTTTGATTGAGTAGACCTCTGCTTTTATTTTAAATCATTGCGAAAATTCCCCTATGATCAAATATGTAACTATTATGGAAATCATATGTACACTCCCCCATTTCATGAAAATGCCAACCTTGCTCCTCCCCATAGTAGTATCAAGCTAGAAGTGCCACCATTTTTGCTTCACCAAGCCCTACTGTAGTGGGTTATCAATCTTTTTCAAATGCTTGCCTCCCACCCACCCTTGCTCAATCTTCTTGGTAGCCTGCACATTCCTATTAGCAACCCCAAGAGACGCATTATTTTGCAAACCAACGCTATTACTCCCATAGTATTACTCCCATAGTCAGCCCCAAAGTGCTGATAACACGAAAATTATATCAAGCGCATCTTGATGGAATTCAACAAGCAGTTGGGTGAAATCGAGAGAGAGTAGGAGTATATCTTACAGCAGGAATCGTGGACTAACCAAGCCTATCGAGGGCAGTGTGGATATTTCCCATAGGAGGATGAGTTTATCCATCAAACTCACCATTTGCGTCAAAATACAGAAGCTCGTTGAGATATGAGCAGTAGTTGGAGGTACAAAGAAGGCAACAAGAAGTGTGTACTGCAAGATAGACTGCTACTAGGCACGAGCAATTGAGACTTGCCCTTGCTCTAGCTCAAAGGCTTGAGACTCAAGCAACCCCTTGTGTGCCTAGTTTTAGGTAGACTCCTCCATTAGTTCCAGAGCAGCCTGCTAAGGAGAAAATTTGTGAACATAATTTCATAAGTTTCAGGGACCTTAACAAGCCTCTTGAAACTTCCATTAGTACTCCAGTTGTCCTAGAACAACCTGCTATGCAGGAGGTATGTAAGCATAAGTTTGTGATTTTCAGGAATCCTAATCAGCCCCTTGAAACTCCTATTGAACCTCTTGAGCCATCAAGTAGATCTCCTATGGTGGAGATCCCAAGTTTTAAGAGCCTCCATTCTTCACTAGAACCTATCCTTGAGGAGGCTCAACTTTTTGTTCTTGTTGAACAACCCCCTCTAGAGCTTCCACAAGATTATAAGTGACTTTTTGACAACTTTACTCCCTCCATTGGTATCTCACTTTGCAGAGGTGAACTGACTATCTGGGATCCAAATTGGTTAGAAGAATAGAAGAGGGAAAGGTTCCAGGTTAGGAGTGAAGAGGTTGTTGTTGAAGAGCCTTCTTATGCTCTAGACAATGAGTGTCTTGGTTTGCTACAAGAAACAGTTGAAGATGACCAATTGCAGCAGCAAGACATTGAATAGGTAAAGCGAATTGATGTTGTAGAGGAATCAATCTTCTCTTTTGATGACCTCATTGGTTTTATCGAAAATGAGGAGAGATCACCTATACCTACATTAGTAGAGGCCTTTGAGGAGCTTGGGCCCAACTGATGCATGAGGACAACTCCAAGGTTTTGGAGTAGTAGTAACAGGCTTGTTTAAATTCAAGTGCAGTGGATGGAGGTCCCCAACTTATTGAAGTCTACAGATGTAGGGCAAAATTGTAATCAACATAGGAGTAAGGAGGCAGCGGAGAGGATATGGTGGTTTCATCATGCCAGGGTTTGATATCATTGCAACTAGTTGTGAAGAAAGAATAAACATAGAGACAATGAAGAACTATGTTCTTCACTTGAAATGTCTCACAAATTTGAGGTATGTGTTGATCAAGTGTGCATTAGTATAAGTGGTGATTATGATGTTTGTTTGGTTCCTGCTATCCACACGAATGTGGTAATGCTGAATGTAAGGAGTCTTCATTGAAGATGAAGATGTGACCTTGACATTAGGGATAATGTGATTGAGTTAGAATGCTTCACATGGGACCAACATGCTGAAAATCCCACCATTGAGCAATCACACATCTGTCAGGAGAGTGATGCTCCTGTTGCTCAAATTGATAGTATGCCAGAGCTTCAGAGCTTTTCATTTGAGGTGCATGAGGTAGAGATTCTTTGTGTAGATCAATAGATGAGTTTGGCACATTTTGTGTCACCATGTGAGTTGGATGCTTCTTTGTTTTAGTTCATAAATGAGAGGCCACAATTATGGCAATGACTTTCCCTGTGTGAGGAGAGAATCTTTTTCTCTATAGAAGGTTTTACTCCTCTTGATATTGACCTATCTCTAAAAGTATACCCCTGTCAGCTAAGTTGTATACCACTTGAGGCACTAGTGTCAGATGAATTTGACACTTGCATCATATGGTTCCCCTGCAATGCCAAAGTTTATAGTGAAGTGATCCTTCAGTTTGCAGGCATGTTGTGTAGTTCCTTGCACATAGATAGAAGTTTTCAATGGTTGCAGTTGGGTGAAGTCTGCAACTATGGTCCGAGGGAGTTCAAATTCCTTTTAAGGTTCATCTTTGACAAAGGCAAATTTTTGTATTTTGCTTCCTGTTAAAATTATGTACACATTAGTTAGCTGCTATTGCTTTCCATGAAGTGCTTGCACACCTTGCATTCTCCTTAAGGGAATGTATGTTTCTAGCTTTCTTGCTTTCCTCCAAGTGCAACATGCACATGTTTTGTTTTGCTCTGAGGAGGCCCAGTTGTTGAAGAATTCCCTTGACTTTGTGCCCAATGGACTGATAAGGCCCTTGGATTCCATGATTAGCAGGCAATCATCCTGCAAAAATCACCAAAATGTTGACATTTCACACTTTGTATGACCCATCAATAATAACTAATATGAGAGATCCTATATGGGCCATCTTGGTATGAGTTTTTTTCCTTGAAAAGTCCCAAAATTGGCTGTTCCAATGTTTCAAATTTTCGTGACTTTTGCTTACTTGCATACTTTTTCCATTGCCCCGGCCTTCCATCTCTTCTGCCTTTTCCATCTTTTGCCTAAGTGTTTCCGGTTTTAGTCATCAACCTTAACTTTTAACCCTTATTGCTCCCCTTCATAAGCTTTTCCCTCCTTCCTATCACCAAAGTCTTGATTAGGCCTTTCAAGATTTGCCTAAGTCTTGAATTTTCAGACTTCCGAGATCAGCCTTCTTGTCTATCTCTTGCCACCCTTTCATTCTAAAGTGTAGACCTTCCTCCCCATCCCGCATAACCGATTCGGCCATTCAGCCTTTGGTGATTGGGTCTCTGCCTACCTATTGATGTGATTTTCGTGACCGCACCAATCAGCAAAACGAAGTTGTCCGAGGGCTACTCCATTCTCTCTTGATCAAAGTATTCCGTGCGCTAAGATTGCGAGATAGATCGCACGTTCAACTCCAAGGTTCCGAAATACTTGGAACACCCTCAGTTGGTTTGATGTGAATTGCTGTTTTCTTACGAGGGGACTTACACAATTGTTCAGAATACTTGCAGTAAACAACAGATATATGCTTTGAAGGGGATTTTCGTGTGAATGATTTAGCCTTTAAGTGCGAGTTTCCTAAAGCTAACCAAAAGTATGCGGAATTGAATGGCTGCAAAGATTTAGAAGATCTAAATTCTAACCTAAATGCAAGGGGTGTTAGGTTCAATTTCAATGAACTTCGACCAAACGTTGTCTAGCCTCCTGTTGGACAGCTTCGACAAGGTTAGTGCAATCTTCAAAGGAGAAAAAGGATGTTCAAATCACGATTCAATAATGCAAGTACCATCACAATGATGCATAGCTACACATGAATCTTGATCGAAGTTAAGTATAAAGCATTCCAGTTGACCACGCAGGACAAGCTTACCATCAGTAAGATTGTTAGTGGTATGGACTAAAGAAGCTCACTTACATTAAACGTAAACACCCATAACTAACTATTAGCATGAAAATTAAATCCTACTTGAAGTCAAAGGAAGAAGAAACCTCACAAACTACTCACAACAAAAGTTGAATTCACCATCAATGAAATGCTTTTATTATGATTAGCCTTCGTGACAATCTCTTACAAAAATTCTCAAAGGGAGAATTCCCCTTTTCCTTCAAACAATGCAATGAAAACTATTCTAACTCCAAAAATGTCTACTCTCTATTCTGCTCTGATATCAACTGATTGCTAACTACTAGTGTACAAATGAGGGGACTCCCCTTTATATAGCTGGCCAACCTCAATGGATGGTCTAGATCAAATTACAATGGAGGGCTCAGATCGAGCCACCTCAGCCCTAGACAAGATTAACCCTAAAAACCGCCAGAAGGTGAAGGAGTGGCGTCATAAATGAACCCAAAAATAGCAGATTCCTCCTTGACCACTATGGGCAATTAATGCCCACTATCCTTCTAGAAGATTCTCATCCATAACCGCGTTCCCATTGCTCTTTTCTCTGACCGTGTAAGCTATGAATCGGGCCAGCACTGAATCAACTTCCTCCTCAGAAATCGACGGAGTAAGATTGAGTTGATATTCAAGGATACCCACCATTTGCTCCCACCGATCACAAGACTTTCTCCAAGTCTCGATAGACTCCTGTGTGCTTTGAATAATTGTTGAAAACGTAGAGATGTTTTCAAAGTCAAGCTGGGAAAACGTCCTCATCTCAGAGAAGAAAGGCTGCAATCTTGCCTTCAATCCTTCCACCTCTACCTCCTCATGAGTCAGCCTCCTGGCGAACAATGCATCCAATGTGTTGAGGATGCCTTCGTGAATATTCCTCATTGCCTTCTTGATTTTAGAAGACTCTGTAGCTGCCATGTCAAAGAAGCCCTTCCCAGTGAATGCAGCCGAATGCCACCCAAGAAAATCATACCTGTCCCCAGCCTGGATCACTCTTTCATTTACCAAAGTCTGTGTGGGCACACGCATCAGAACAGCAAGGCGAGGAATAGTCTTGTCCTGGAAAATATGGGTGTCACCCCAAGCTTGCTCGACACCATCTAAGCGCGAAAGGATACCAGACGCACTCCGAAAAGAGGAGACAAGGTCGGCCATGAATTTCTCCGCCTCACTGCGAACACTGCCTATCCATTTATCTCCCTCTCGGACAACTCTCTTCACTTCTTCAAGCCCACTGATTGGTTCTCGTGGCAGCTCCGGTGGAAGCTCTACCGCTGGGTTCCCTTGAGCAACTAGACATGCCAAATGTTGCACATATCCGACCAATGCCTTGTGCTCCTTCTTTAATCTTTTATACTTTCCCTCCTTTTTCACCAGCCTGTCCTTCAATGCTTGGAATGAACTTTCAGCTTCCTCAACCACTTGCACTCCAGAAGGACGTCCCAATTCAATTGTGGTGACGGTGTAATTCTCTGGCATTGCGTCACTTAAGTCATGATCCTCCCTTGGAACAACAATAGGGAGGGTGCGCGAACCGGCCTCATTAGTCTCCATTTTCGAATACTTCCTTGCCCTCTTCCTTTTCGGTGACTTACTTGTTCTATTTAGAAGCTCCTCCATTTCAATTGCCAGGTCAGCATCATCGTCTTGATCTCTCCTTATTGCATGTGAGAGCCAATTACGCTGAGTGTCGTAAACAATAAGGGGCTGCTCCTCAGTTGCCTCCACTTCACGAACCTCCTCCCGAGCAATATTCTGTTGAGGCTCAACTATCTCTATGTGTTGATTACTCTCCTCGTGAGCTCCAACCCTTGACTCTATGACGTCTTCCTCTTCGAAAGCTGTCTCAAGCGCATAATCAAAGTGGGTATCTGTTTCTGTCTCTTCCCTTTCATTTGGCTGATTGGCACCTTTAGGAACATTAGCACTTTGACTGTCCAACTCTCTTGGCATTGGCTGGTTAACTTCTCCAACTTCTGGTGCTTCATTCATTCGAACCCTCTGATCCGCAAACAGCGAGACCTCACGCACGCTGGAGGAATGGGTCACCAACTGAGTAGATGATGTATCCTCCGATCCCTGAGGTTCCGGCTGAATAGGTTCTTCCAGCTGTGGTGGCTCCACAGCATGGACAATTTGTTTCTTCCTCTTTGCCAACACCGGTGGCCTTCTATCACCCATGAGGTTGTATGAGAGGGCAACTGATCTTCTTCTCAATCTACGAACATGCTCCTCTACCCAAGTCCTTGTAAAAGTCAAGACGGGAATAGACAAAGTGTCTAAGTCTGTAATCTCCGACTCAGCCCAATCTGGTGGTGGGATCGATGTGTTCTTTATCGATTCATAATCTGGATGAATAAGCCTGGCATCCTCTTCAACTTGATCCGGCACTGGGACCACTTCACATTCTCTGATTAATTTAAGAGGCAACCTGGAAAACATTCTTTTTCTAATCTCAACTTCGTCTCCAGCATTTGCCTAAAAATCTTCCAAGTGAGCCCTGTGCCTGTACTCCTCACCCTGCACTGTTCCAATCTTTCCTCGAGGATCAAAATCCTGCCGACTGGTATGGAGAGTTAACTGATAGAACCGCAACTCATCTTCTGCCCCTTGGCTACCTGCAAGGAAGGGCACTCCTTGAGCGAGTTTCCCAAAACAATGGGAAAGTGTAAACCTCCCTTCTTCCTTCTTATAATTTTGTCGTAGGCTACCAGTTGCCTAGACAGCTCAAGCATTATCATCCTGTTCGTGGGGTACCTTGGTAGTCGGTAGACGTATGAACTGTACCTCGGCAGCCTTAAATAGGTGAACTTTGGGAATTGGACGAACCAAAACCCATACTCTTCTATCAACATTTGCGCCTCTTCAGATATCCTTTGTTGCAATCTTCGCTGAAGGGTTCTCATGATGTACATTGTGAAAGCGTCATTCACCCTCTTGAAGTCAGCGGTGCGAGTGAGATGCAACTGCCTACAAGATTCATGAATCTTGAACTGATTAAAACCACACCCAATCGGCTCTTGGTATGCCAACCCCCTGTATTTTGTCATCCGAGCTAGCATGTAGATAACATACGAACTCATGTAGAATGTTCTCGTTCTCTTCAGATTCCGAAACTGCTCATCAATGTTGTCGCTGATCATCTGAGCCCAATTCACTTCCACACTTCCTTCGAGCACCACGTTGATGTAAAAGAACATCCAGGGTTCGAACACATATGACTGTGGGCTGCCGTTAACTCGACTGAGCAACATGATTATATCACAGTATTCCTGCTTCAGCTCCTCTGAAATTATTTGCTTCGGCAGCCTAGCGGCAGGAGGCTTTGGCTTTCTCATCCAGGTGGTGTTGATTCTCTTCATGCACTTCTCGAAAGATGTGGCATACATCTTATCAGCTTTTGCCTTGGACTTGTGCAACATTTTATCTGTGGGCAGAATCCCGAATGCCTCGCCAATTGCATCAGGTTCAAGGTTGGCCAACAAAACGCCATCCAAAGAAACAATCGTCCGATGGTCCGAATTGTAGAAGTTTGCGCACTCCATAATCAGCTCTGGGCATCGAACTGCTGGTTGGAATCCGGCTGCTGCATATAATCCGCTCCTCAGAATGTTCTGCGATGCCTCCGTCGGAAGATTGCCACCCTGCCCATATATCCTTCGCATGAAGGCTTCGAGGTTGAAGGACCCAAGGTTGGTATCAGTCACATTCCCGAACTTTGACACGATTTTAGACTCCGGAATGAAAGATTTCTTCAAGCTCTTGATGATCGCCTGCCTGGAGGCGTTTTCTTTAACAGCTTCATTATTTCCAGCCTTAGCTCCAGCTTTGCTTGTTCCAGCAACATTAGCTTTTCGTCCTTCAGCCATCTTCAACAACTTGAAGAAATAAGATTCTCAACCTCGGCAGATTATACTTCAGATTTTGTTTCGAATCTCAGCAACTTCGCAACTTCAGAGATTTTTAAATCTCAGCAACTCCAAATCTCGAGAAATTCAAGCTTCTTGAAAAATCGAATTCAACACCTCCTCTCACTTTCAACAACTCTCAATCAATCTCAGCTCAACGATCACTCTCAACTCTTCAGCACAAATCTTAGCTTCGAATCTTGTGAAATGAAAATGAAAATCCTCGAAGTTTTTATAACCAAAAGCTGGTGCTTATTTTAGCAAATGCCATTAATGACTTAGCAATTTTCCAAATTTGAAAGAGAATATTCCAACCGTCTTACAGTCGTCATAGCAATTTGCTATTCCGGGAGATTCTTTCTTCATTTTAAATTTGAACTTTCTCTCCCTACTGCCAGTTACTTCCAGCTAATTGAAGTAATTTCGAGAAAAATCATTTTACTTTGATTTGAAACAATCTTACCGCTTTTAAAATGGCATATTTAAAATATAAAATTTAATTTAACTTCCATTTAATTCATTTGTCGGCACACTTTTTTAAAAAAATGGCTAGGCATAATTTATTTTCCATCCGTAATAACTCCGAAATAAATTCCCCACAAATTAAAATCGTCCGAATTTTAAAATTTCATGTGTCAAAATTTAAAGGGGAATTTTTTAATTTAATACTTTGGAAAATAATTAAATTAATTTAATTAATTTCTCCGACTTA
>VDFB02208663.1:0-13068 GCA_007258455.2 Sequoia sempervirens | reverse complement strand
GTGTCAAATTATGATATTGCTGTCAGGATTCAACCGTGTAGTTTCGAGTCAAACTCATTGACCCATATTTTAATATTAATAATAATTGTATTAATATAGTTGTAAATGAGAAAAGTACATATTTTAGATTGTTTTCTATTTGTTTTACATTTATTTTATTTTTTGTTGTAAACATGTTATTCAAATGTTTATTTTGAAATATTTGTGTTTATATATTGACTAAATCTAGTATTGTGAACTATTATTTTGCTTCATTTGTTTCTTGTGGTATAAGCCTAACCTAGATTTTATCATCTCCTCACCTTGTTTCACAACTATGATTTTGTATCCTACGAAGAATCACTAGTATGATCTTGTCCACCTTTTTCAAAACCCAATCTCACTTTCCTTGAGCTCACTTAATTCAAAAATTTAACCATTACACGTTGTCTTGTGTGCAAAGTCATTCAAATTAACCTCTAGTATTTCTTATTTAAAGGAAAGCTCCTAAAATATATATGATCACTCACAAGCATTGAAATAATTCACTTGAGGACCTTATAATAATTATCTACAAGAATTCAAATCATAGTGATGCTTCATTAGCAATAGCATTCACTAAATTGATTACTTATCTTGTATTTCATATACTCAAATTTGTTCTAATGCAAATTGAGGACAAAAATAAATAAGTGGATTTATTTAGGCTTAAATAAATTTAACACTTCAATCCTAGCAAAGAAAGCCCCCAAAGGCTTTCTTTAAAACCACCTTGACAATATTTCAATTGACACATGCTAGAGAAGGATTTGGAAACAAATGACTAACAAAGATATGATTGCAACAAGGAGGATACAGTAATGAGAGAGGAAGTTAGAATAATTATTGTAATCATGTTTGGCTATGCTACATGGATTTGACTTTTTTACTTCAAGGATAAAGCTAAGTGTTTCAGTTTTATGTCAAAGAGTAGTCTAGGAGTATAACTACAGTCTAATTTCATGGCATATACTATCACTATTCTCAAAGAGTTAAGTAATCCCTAACCCATTATTTAATATTGTGTTTTTCTTGTCATGTTTGTGACTCAACTGAATTATATTACTCTAGGGCTTGATGTAGTGCCTTAAAACAATTATTAGACTATTGATAGATTTATCATGATTTGAGATGTGATATTTTATGTGTTTGACATATCAACTAATGTTTAGTTATATATTTTTTTCACAATTGATAAATTACAATCCGATCATTATCATGTTTGTAGGTTTTATAACTTATTATTATGTTTATGATTAGTATATTCATAATTACACATTTTAAATTAATTATGTAAATTATTGATTATATTCTAATATATGTTTATTTTGATTGACCTGGCATGTTTTCAACTCTTTATTTTACAATATTGCATCCCTAATGAATGAAAAGTATAATGGGAGAGGACAACACATCATCATGGTGTAGTATTATGAAAGAAAGGTGTTTTCAAGGCACTTCCTAACTCTTCATGTGTATTGAAAACATGGTAAAGTTGGTGTTTGTACATTGATGTCAATTTGATGATTGTTAGTCATTTTGTGTCTTTGACTTCTTATCATTGCATGATTTTCCTTGAAGCTTGGTTTGTCTAATTTTATTTATTTTTAAATCTTCCTTGTTGTGTCATATCATTTATGTGTGTGTTTATTTATCTCTTGAATTGTCTTTTGATTGATTGTTGTTTGATTTTAATACTAAGATTCTTAGAAAATAATTTTTCCTAACCTAATGTATTACATGATATCAATATAATACTTTAATTAAATTGCATCAAGCACAATTTTATAGGGTTTAATCTAAAGTGTGATTAATTGACTTATTTCTAAGGCAATGAAGATGATTAATATTTAGGAATATTTGAAATTTCATTTAATGGCATGTGACTTAACATATAAAATAAATTATTATGATTCATGTAATCTTTGATGGGAAAATCGCCATGGGAGTATTTGGAAACCAACACTTGGACTAGTATTTATAACATTTGTTAAGCATTAAGTACTATTGACTTTTAAAGTAAGTTCAAGTTTTAGAAGGTGATATTATGTAAAACCCTAAATTTTGACATTCTATGAAGTGTTTCTATTGAGGTTGAAGCCCTTATACCAACCTATCCACCATAAAAAGAGAGTTTCTCATCATTTTATTAGATACAAATGCATGTGGAGCTAAATCCATATGAATTTGGAAGATATAGTTTAGTTATGAGGATTTTAGAAAAATGATAATTCAATTTTTATTTTATGGAGGCACCAATAGCACAAAACTATTTTATTTTGATTAAAATGATCGAGAAAATATTGAATGGAAATTTTCATTTGGTTCTTATAGAAGTATTATTGTAGCTCACCAACACAACACAATTTGTATATGCATTCTACAAATATTATCATGGTTTCTAGTCATAGAGCAAGCTAGATCTTCAGTTATGAACTTTATTTGTATCAACTATTCTCTTTTTTTGTGCACTAGTTTATTATTTCTAAATCAAATTGTGAATGATGATCTGTACCTAGCTAAACATAGACAAACACAAGAACATTAGTTGTTCAAATAAGCACAAATATCATTCCCTATGAAATTATTAAGCATGCAAAGAAGATGAAAACAATACTCAAAACATGAAGTAAACATGAAATCAAGCATGAAATATTAATCTAAACTACCCAAACCTCATCCCATAGGGGGATTGGTGTCACTTTGATGTGGAAAGTGGCCCTTTCCCAATCCCAAGTTGATAAGCTCCAAGATTGTTGATGCAACGTGATGAAATTTCTCCAAAGTGGTGATGAATTCAAGCTAAAATGATGAAGATGCAAGTAGATGTGAGATGAAAATGGATATGATGAATGCCAATTTCCCTCAAAGATAGTGATAGCAATTGGATGATTGGTGGATGAAATGAGCATAATGAATTTGCATAAGATTGTGGATCCATTTCAAGTAGAAGAGGCTTCTACTTATAGGAGTGAAGGGCTGAAGAAATAGTGAAATTGGTGAAGATGGGATTAAAATGAGAGCCAATAGGAATATGACACTTGTCACAAGGCTAATGGATGGAGGTGGAGCACATTTTGGAGAATGTGTAGAGTTATGAGGATGTAAGAGAATTGAATGAATATGGTTGAGGGTGTAAGAGGATGTTGTTGAGAATGTAAGAGGGGTTAATGTCTCTGTAAGAGATAAGATGGCATGTAAGAGGGATTCAATTCCTTTTTAAGAGGTATTTATGGGTGTGTAAGAGCCTTTTGGAGGGAAATTGAATGAGGGGGTGGTTGGAGGAATATTCCTAGGAATATGCCATTGTGAGGATAAATAAGGTAATTAGATAATTAAAAGAAATGAATTTCATGTGCAACTTCATTAGTTAACCATGGGTTGATTTAACTTTAGGGGAGTTAAAAGCTAGAAAATGGGTAATGAGTGTAAAAGTTGAGAAAGCCAACTTCACAGACCCCGAAGATCACCTGCATGCAAATAACCTGTCACAGAAAGAAGAGATGGAGACAAACAAGCAAGGGTGCTCTGAAAGCTGAAAAATGTATTCATCCGAGAGAGGTAAATTACAATGATGAATCCTTATAAAAGGATATTGTGCAACCCTAAAAGAAACCCTAATAGGTAGACATTTAATAATTAATATAATTATTAAATGTCACAAAATGCAACTAAAGTGAAATCTTAAGAGAGGAATAAAGGTAATTTAATCAACATAATTAAATTAAACCTTTACTCAACACCCCCCTAAAGATAGCAAAAGTGCAGCCACAAACATGTGCAAGAAAGCAAAGATAACCACACGCAAGAAAGTAACTCAACTTCCGGCAAGGCCGTGACTGCAATCTAATTACAACCAAATCTCCAGAAGTGGAGAAATTAGAAAACTCCTCAGCGGAAAAACTCTTACTCCAAAAAGAGAAGGAAAGAAATAAAGTCGTACCAATAACGTGGTTGATGTGAGGTGGATAACATAAGACCCCCATAGACAGCGCTTCTATCATATACATGTACAATGGTCTCATAGGAGAAAAAGAAAGAGACGGTAGAAGCGGCCCCCGGCCATGAAGAAACTCCCTATCGCATGATACGCTCATGTGAACGCGCGTAGCATATCCCGGCGGCAATAATATTCTCCCCAAAAGAAATGTGACGAAGGACGTACATGAAGAAACTGGCTAAAGAGAAGCAACCACCAGCCTCAAGATGTGTGCCAAGTAATAGGATGTCAAGAATCTCTCACCAACCGAAACAAAGATGTCAAATCCAAACTGAACGGAAGACTCAAAAACTGCAACCTCTGAATGCACAGATGATGGTGGGCTAACAGCTGGAATATGGCTGTCAACAAAGAGGAGCTGAAAATCCTCAAAGTAATCCTCCAAATCTACAATATAGGACTCTACAAACAAAGACAAAATGCCTGCAAGATAAGAATCCCAAGTAGCCATGTCTGAAAGATGTATGATGTCCTGCTTAGCTGAATCAATAGGAGCCAAAGAAGAGGCAATATCAAACTAATCAAGAACAACAGGAGAAGATGCTGATACAAGTATAATCTCAGTCTGAAGAGTAGGAACTGTGAGACAATCCTCTGATTCATCAGAATATGTAAGGGTGTCTAAATACTGAAGTTCCTTTAAGGTATCATGAACAAAAGGTGTGTTATCTCTCCAATCAATGGGTACAAGACAATCTGAAGCAGGATCCTCTGGGAATGGAGAAAGACTGGGGTCTCCATAGATCTCCCAAAGATGTGTCCAAAGTGAGTGAGGACAATCAATGCCCGATATAGCCCACACAATGTCAGAATCAACACTAGACAAAATAACTCCTACTATGTGATTTCTAATGATATCCCAAGCTAGTTTTCCCTCTGAAGTTGCTGGTGCAGGTATGAGATCATACAAATAAGAAAAAATATTAAGCCACCTACAATGTGTAACTATACCCTTTGCCCATGACTCATAATTACCCCGTTCCAAAAATACAACTGAAGGGTGAGTAAAAAAACCTATGATAACTCTTCAAATTAAAACATCTGAGACTAACTGACCTCAATACTGATAAATCAGATCAAATAAAGCCATCCCATGCAAACAAATCATTTCCAAGTGCTGAAACGTCCAAGTAATTGACAGATGTGTGAAAACACAAAATACTGAATAAAATGTACCTGGTGTAGATTCTGGAAAAATAAATGATAGATCTAGAAAGAGCACAGAAACCCCTTTCCAACGCCTATTCGTTTGTGAAAAACGGAGTCTGGACGCAAAAGATACGACTCCGGGAGTGCAAAAATCTTGTTCTGACTTTGACTGAGGAAAACAGCATCAAAACGGAAAAACCATAAAATCAGATCTGATCCATCAGAATGACACCGGAATCAGCTTTCCAATGGTATCTTGTTTGAAAAAAACGGAGATCATACGCCCATTTTATACCCGATGCATCGAAGAGGTCGTGCATGGTGCTGGAAGCCTGATGGCTCTCGGTGGTTCGCCATCAAGTGGCGCCCGGCGGTCATGTGGCGCTGGGCGGTGTTCGTGGTTCTTCTAAGAATATTAATGAGGCACGGCATGGGTGGCGGCCACCAGTGGAGGTCATCACGGTGGAAGTCAGACGCCCTACGGTCATGGTGGTCGTCATGGCCGCTATGGTTTACGCATGGCTACCTGCAAAATAACACCGGAAGTGCTTTTTAATGCTTTTTGAATTTTTATTTTTTTTTTGCACTTTTGACTAAACCGTGGCAAATTTCTTTTACTTCCCGTGACCAACTATGCCCAATAGGTCATGCCATATGAAAATATGGGTTTTGGTCAGCTCAATCCAACCGGTGGAGGTCCGCTTGGGGCCCAAAAATGCACCTAAAATGGAGTTACCCGTGATCCTCAAAAACAACTGTGAACCCGAAGCTGACCTAACCCTCAGAGGCTCCAAATTCTTCGGGAAGACTAACACGAAGCAGCGTGTCCGAGCTCGATACCATGTAAAGTTGAGAAAGCCAACTTCACTGCACTCTAAGATCACCCTCGCGATGCAAATAACCTGTCACAGAAAGAAGAGATGGAGACCAACAAGCAAGGGTGCTCTGAAAGCTGTAAAATGTATTCATCCCAGAGAGAGGTAAATTACAATGATGAATCCTTATAAAAGGATATTGTGCAACCCTAAAAGAAACCCTAATAGGTAGACATTTAATAATTAATATAATTATTAAATGTCACAAAATGCAAACTAAAGTGAAATCTTAAGAGAGGAATAAAGGTAATTTAATCAACATAATTAAATTAAAACCTTTACTCTAACAATGAGGATTAGGAGGTGAATTAAAATCAATTAATATAGAATTAATCAACTCAAGTGGGTTAGGGGATTTATGACATTTAATTAAATAGTTTGATTTATTTAATCAAATGAGAGGACTTTAGGGGGATTTAATTAAATAGGATGAACATTAGTCAGAAGAAGGTGAATTAATTTAATCAAGTTAATTATTTGATTAATAGTAGAAGTTAATGAATTTAACTAAATAATAATGATTATTTAATTAATTGGTTAGTGCAGAAATGATTTAGGAAGAAATGGTGTTAGTTATTCAGAATCAGATGCATAGTATCAATCAAGACTTTTTAAGTGTCTACATTTTTCCCTCTTTGAAGCAAGGTACCTGCTACATTGGTTCAAAGAATAACACTACCAAGATTGAAAGTCAAAAAAAAAAAAAATCGAATGCCCTACTGTTGCCCCAACAGACAAAATTACGCTACTACATTGCCCCCTCGAGAGACCAGGCGAAAATTTTGATTTTTGGGTCATAAAGATTTAGGACCAGTTCAGCTCAGAGAGGACTAGAAAGCTTGAATGTTTGATGTAGAAAAATTTGATGATGTATCTAGACAGTCATCGGCCATAGGTAGCCTCATGTATATTTTGATATTTCACACATATTTGACACTTGGATAGAATTGTTAATAAAGATAAAAGAATAAGAAGAATAAGATGGATGGATTAACCATTGATTCTGAGAAGATTTAGAAGTCCAACAAGTCTATTAGTCATCGAGACTTTATTAGATATGATGATGAGTGATGATGATTTGCTTATCCAGGGATTGGGGACATAAAGAGCATAACTTTCCTTATATTTGATAACACACATAGATACGATGCATCAAGGTATAGACGACTAGGATGGCATGGTATCTAGTGCTATGGACTTTGACTCAACAAACAGATAGGAGTATTCTTGTTCACACCTGACATACGGAAACCTCACTAGGATGTACTTCAAAAGTTTCAAAAAATTTAGACTAAAACACAAAAAAGCATAACCTATCAATGTAATAGTCAAAAAGTTGTCCAAAACGCATTCCATACACATTTAACAAAGCAAGTATTTGCCAAGGTTATATTACAAGAATATCCAACAAGCACAACAAAAAAAATATAATGATCAATGCCCCATTCCTTTCTCTCTAAATCATTTGATAGACATCATCGAGAGTTCATTGGAATGGATGCAAATAAGATAAATCTCAAGAAAAGATCAAGTGAACAAGCAATTCAATGTTCTTCATACCTCTAGCCAAAGGGATGTTTTTTGTTTAGGATAAGTATCCAAAGCGATTGCCAAAGATAATGTGCATTATAGGAAGGATGCATCCTAGGACATGTTAGTGGATGGTGGCAAGTTGATAGGTTGTTTGAAAGGCTGTTGATATAAGGTTGATTGGCATGTTTGCTAAAGAGATCAAGAGTTTGCTTTTGCTAATTTTTGTGGTTGTTTATGTTTGTTTTGTCAAAGGATGAAGGTGATGATTGATTTATTATGGATGATTGATTATCGTGGGTGAAGTGAAATGAGACAGATGGATTTTTTCAAATATTTGGATGTTTTTTATGTTTTTGTAATGTTTTGAGGCTGAAAATTTTGGGTTTTGTGTTTTCAAATGTTTGTGTTTTTTTGAGATTTATGAATGTTTTTTGTATTTTTGTGTTTTTGTGTCTCAGGGGCTCATCAATGATGGCCTTGCTTATTTTTAAGCTTAGAGACGATGTAGTTCAAACAACCATGTTTTTGACTTTTCTGAAATTTTGACCTATTTTGGGATTTTGATATGATTTGAATGTTTTTGGATTTTTGCATGATTTTGACGGTTTGGATATTGATATGTGCGATGATATCAGTGATCTATTTTTGGATTTTTTTGAAAACCAAGCTAAGGTTGATTGATCTATTTGATGGATTGATGATGATAACATTGTTGAGGATACATAATAATTCAAGGATAGTGTTAAGCAACTCGAGGATTGGGAAGGATATCCCAAGATGATGATGGGTTGATTGGATTTGATTTGATCAAGATTTTGAAGCTTGGTTTGGAACAAAATATGTTTGAATGATTTGATGTGACATTGAGGTGCAAATTAGATGTGACTGATATTGATTGTTTGGATTGATGTTCGATGAAAGATAAAGCTTGATAAGGAACATCTTCTTGTCAAAATATGTTATGGACCTTTGTGATTTGGATTTTGGCTCACAAATGCTTTTACCAATTTGATTTTACATTTTCTAATGTTTGGATCACCACATAAGTTGGAAGATATAGATCAAGATTTATTCCCGAAGCAAGATGTAAATATATGCCCCCAGTGTCTAGCAATGTATGGAATTCCATGGGTGGATTCTTGGATAGATGTATGGATGGATGGATATGGTAAGCACGCAAAGGATGCCAAGGATTATCTTGTGATAAGATAAGGTGTTCAAATAGAGGATGCTCATTTGGATAGTGCTTCACAGCTTAGATAATGTTGGGTAGGATAGGATCAATGAAAATGACTCATGTCAAGATATTTACCATAAGAAAGTGTAAAGTGTACACCAATATTTGTTAAGATCAAGATAATTTGGAAGATGGATGTAGATGGATGAAAATGGATTAGATAAATGGTTCATGGATGAATGGTTTAATTATGGATAAGATGGATGGAATGTTGGATTTATTATGGATGAGGTAAGATGCTTCCACTTGAATTAGTGAATGCAGATGCTCAATTCTATACATGGAGCATATTTTCCAATTTTTCATCATGGTACCTATCCAAAGCACCACCATAGTGGCTTTCACTAGAGGACGATTTTTTGTCTTTACTATTTTCATGATTTTTTGATTTTTTTGTGAAATATGTTAAGCTCATGTTGAACCACTTGGTGGTGTTGATGTAGATGCTTATGTCAGAATGTGCCATCGATATATGCTTGAAGAAGCTACTTTTCCAAGATACGTGCACTTGAACATAACTTTTGAGATTCCTAATCCACTTTGTTGATACCAAAGTTAACTATGTCTTTGTGCACACATCGTGATAGAGTACCTTCTGAATCCTTTATGATGAAGGGTGTATGCCAATACATGGTCAATGTGAGAATTAGATATCATGCATGGAGGATTGGATGGTGGAGTATGTTTAGGAATAAAATATGGATTGGTTGATAGTTTGGAACCTTTGACTCTCGAAACTTGGGAAGATGAGCAATAGTGGGTGGATACGAAAGTGTGTGTGGAATTAGGACCAACTGTTTGATATACTTTGTACGTTGCTTGAGAATCCTACTTTTGCATTTGTGGACGTCATTGATGGATGTATTTCCCTTTTTTATTTATCCTCATAGTTTCTTTGACTAATGGAGTTTGATAGGGATGATTTATCTTTGTATTTTTTAGTATCCACATGTATTTGATTTGTCCTTCATGCTTCACTACTTTTTTTCCTTTGATGACATTCTTCGTGCTTTTATTTGAATCTTTCTTTTGATGTTGGTCCCAATTCATGGATGGGGTGATGGGTGGATGAAGATTCATGGCATGGCTAGTTGTAGTATTGGAATTGGTTTCATCATAAGGATTCTTTGTACTCCCTATGTTGGTGTTTGCTTGATATGAAGTTTCCCCTAGTATTATGGAAGTAGTACCTTCATGCTTTGATTCTTCCTATTTCAAGATGTCCTGTTTAGAAAGCATTCTCTGATAAATAACCATTGCAAATGATGTTATTTCAATTTGTTGCTTTGTTGATCCTAGAATATCTCATTTGGTTTGACTTGTTTCCTTAAGTGGATAATGTTGGATATCTTCATACATGATGTCCTCAATATGAATTTTGGATATATCTGATCCTGATGTTGACCACCCAACTTGATTGCAATAATTAATAACCTCCTGTTCTTGTGTAATAATGTCAAGAGTAAAGGGATCTTGTTCTAAATGAAGATCCTCTACATGTCCATCCAAAGAAAGCATCTCATGGGTAGATGGAGGAGTATGTGCTATATGGATATGATCATCATTTGTGACATCTTGTATAGTTTGGAGAGTGCCCATTAGATCATTTCAGAGTATCTTGGGAGAGATACATGATTCTGATCTGATTAATTTTGAATTGCTTTTAATGTGGTTGGACTAAGTTCTGATATGTGTCAATTCCCATGATCATGTTCTGGATATCTATTAGACATGGTGGGAAGGATCAATATATTCCTGACCTTGTTGGATCTGGACTGGAGTGGTTGAGTTAAGGATTCCTTCAATATCTGCAACCATGAGGTCAAAGGATATCAATATGTCTTGGAAAGGACCATTGCAAGACTTGGTGAAAGATGTTGATCATGCTTTGGAATAAATTCTTGAGATATGTCTTCTAACTCTTTGGATGATGTAGAGGCCTTATCAACATGATCATTGGTGGAAGAATCTTGACCCTTGTCCTCAAAAATTGTGGTGGAGATATTGTCAATGTTTTCAACAATAGGATCAAATGATGTTAACATTTCAACTAATTGTTGACACACAGGATTTTGACCATGATCCAAAAGCACCTTGATGTATGACTGACTTGGATTGCTGGATGAGAGGCAGAAAGCAACATACAAGGTTCATTTGATGGATAAATCCTGATCATTGTTTTCAACAACGTGGTGGAGAGATTACGCTTCATTTACTCAAAGTAGGCTTAAATCTTTGACTAGCTATCCTCTACAAAGGAGTTATGCTGCTGATTCAACAAGTTCCTGGATGGTGACTTTTAGTTGAAATAGCACTATGTTTTATGAAATCTCTTTCTCATATACCACACAATCTCACCCATTCCAAGCAGTCAAGCATAGAGCTGGAGCATCCCACTTTCAAGAGTGATGATTTCATTGAATATTTGTGTAATGCTAATCTGTCTCTGATCTCCCAAAGGAGTGCATTCACATTTATCTCAGAGGCTCAGCTCTGTCGAGGTAAAGACCTTGTTTATTGATCTTGTGGTTTGAGAGTTGTTGATTTGATATCCAATCCTTGATATTGAATACTATTCTGATATGGTTGGGACAATGTTTTTGATTTACATGGGTTTCAATCAACATATTTTGGAAGTGGAGATGTCTCTCAGAAATGAATCCAACTATTTTGTAAGAAGCACTTGATGTCGCCAAAATTTATCTTACTGGATTCTTGGATCTTGACATAGTTATTAATTTGCTGTTTGGTCAAGCCATATTTGGAATGTATATATATATTTGCATGGGATCATAATACAAACTCTGATTTTCAATGCTCACCACGATAATTAGATTTTTCATTGTAGGTTGGCATTGAACATTGTTGTGATTGGGAAACACATTGCTTTGATTTAAGTAACCTTGATTTTGCATGGTGTTACCTTGACTTGGATCAATACATTGAGTTGTTAACATAGTGTTTGGACTTTGAACAACAATGGTATGATTCACAAATATATCTATCCCATAGTTCACCAAATGTGGATTTGATATGTTCATGTTTGGTAATTTTGTACTTGGTATATTCACATTTGGAATGTATTGATTCAATTCGATAATGTTGTTTGGTTGAAGACACATGCATTGATCATTTGGTTGATAGATTTGTAGGTTTTGACTTTGATTTAAATCTACCATAGGGAAAGGTGTTCCAAAATTTAGATTAGGCATACTCACATTTTTTGTATCATTGAGGTTTGTAGGAGATAATGATCCCATGTATGGATTGTATAAAAGTGATTTTTGATAATTAATTGGTATTGTAAGGCTTTGATAGTTTGGTTGATTTAGATCACTCATGATGTATGAATCAAGTTTATATTCTATGTTTTTCTTGTGTTTTGACCTTGTTGACCTCTAAGGAACTTAGGACCAATGATGAGATGAAAGATGAAAGGGTGAGTGATATGGGTGTTTGAACTTTTAGAACTTTGGTCAATACTAGACTTAGGGTTTGATTTTGATGTTTTGATTGGATAATGAACTTGTAAATCCTAAGATGGACTTGTGATCTTTGGATAAACTTGTTCAAAGGATGATAATTTAACTAAATGTGTGAGAAATGATGCATTCCCACACACCTAACTAAACAAGGTGATTTTGATTTGGTTTAAATTATTTACCCAAGTCTAGTATAATGATGTTTCCAAATATCTAAAAGTTGTTTGTGGGATGGAAATGATAAATGTTTTGGGATGGATGAAAATGTTTGGTTTGATCCTAAGTGAACCTAAGAAGAACTTTGTTTATTAGGATAAGATATTGAAGAACATGCCTTACCCTAGGAGTAACTCAAACCAAAAGACAAATATTTGCATGGAAAACCATATGACCAAAAGATACCAAACACATGTGTGGGGTTCAATTTGAGTTAATCTTGATTAATGACTTGCTTTTATTTACCACATCCACTTGTCTTACTTAAATTTCAAACTAAATGTCTATGTCTTAGCTCCTTTTCATTCCACGAGGTCCATTATGCGAAATTAAAAGAGCCAAGGCCATAGTTTCCCTAGGTTGACTTTGAAGAGGGTGAATTGAGATATGAGTCCAAGTATTTAGAAGCCTCTAAAGATAAGATCCTTTGGGACAAGTAGTAATATTAGACTCTTCATTGAAGGTATTCACACTTTTCAAAGGGTTTGAAATTTTGATGATTGTTAAATGTTTGTCTCAAAGTTTTAGAACCAAGCAATGTGTTCAATTGACTTTCAA
>VDFB02208662.1:0-20869 GCA_007258455.2 Sequoia sempervirens | reverse complement strand
AAAAAATACCCACTTTCAATTATTTTCAGAAATGAAATTACAAATTCAAAACTCACATGTTATAGCCTCATGGTCTTGATTCATTACAACAAAATCAAATCTGAAATAAAAACTATTATTCAGAGCCACAATATACACTAATGGACAAACCTTCCACAAACCCTCATATCCCTTTTATTTTACCTAATAAATCCAATTCTAGAATGTTCTAGAAAGTGCAACTTTCCATTTTGTTTTGGTGCCAAAATTCCTTCCATTTGATTTTGGCCTAGGAAGAAATTTTAATGAAATTCACTTTTTAGAGGGAAACTTCGCGGGGCCATAACTTTTGATCCGGGTGTCCAATTTTCTATTATTGCATATCGCTGGAAAATTCTAAAAGAGATCTACAACACATGAACCCATCGAAGTTGGTTCATCCACTTTTCGAAATGCTTTGGGGCCTCAAAGCTTGACATCTAAAATTGAAGCTGCATTGGCAAATTTCTTAGATAAAACTTTAATCTCACCCAAACCATTTAGGGTATTTGAGGAAATTCTTTTATTAACGCCATAAATTTTTTTTTAGCTCTACTCTTTGGTAAATGTCCATACAAGCCCATTTAGGCTGACTTACTAAAAGTAGTAAGTAACTATTTTTTGTTGTTTTTGACTTCTGACTGTCTTATACCCCTCAAGTGCCATCATTGGACTCAAAACAACTAAAGAAAATAAAGAAAACAATTTTTTTGGGTGATGCAAGATTCCCCTACATCATTGGATGCTCCCCCGTGATCAACACCCATATCCATAGTACCTCGAGATACCCTTCCATCTTTATTTTCCAGATAGCATAGTTACTTCCATTGAACCTAGGATACTCAAAAGTGATATTTCTTGCCATCCCATACCTTAAGTGGTTAAGATCCTCTCCAAAGAACCAAGCTCTAATACCAATTGTTGTACAAGACAACTAATAGGGGGATGAATTAGTTACAACAAATTAAGCCTTTAAAACTTTTAGTGGAAATTAGATCAATCACAAATCCTTTACTCTACTAATATGATTTATCATTAAGTGCAAAATTAGAAACTTAAAAACATCACACACACACAATAACACTAGAGAAAATCCAATAAGGGAAAAACCACGATGCAAATTAGGTCACAATATATAAAATATCAAAAAATGATTACAAAGGCTCATTGCCAGAGAAGGCTCACTACCAAAATAGGTCTCACTTTCTGGATTAGGACTCACTATTGAATAAGGGTTAACTACCAGAAGTGCTCAATGCCACACAAATAGAAAGAAGATAGAAGATATTTTTTACAGAGAGGACAATCTTAATGCAACATATATTTCAACCACAACTCACTCAAGCACTTGCAAACATGTATGAATGATAGAGCACACCATCAACTCACCGTGACCAAAAAATTCCCCACTAGATTTCTCACACCTGGGTCTACCCCACACACTCTATTTCACATCTATCCGACATCTATCTTGCTCTACTTTCCCATTCCTTTTACCAATATATCATCTTTGTATTTATAATGCATCTTCAACTTTGAAACATATCCAAAGTCAAATCATACACCATTTAGCATTTACAAATTCAAATTAGGTTGGAGCCAAAACATTCTACCTGGATTTAGGAATGAGGGCTACCCAAACACATGCTTTAAAATGTTTCCATGATCTTCATAAGTAGTGCTAAACACAAGGTAGGCCAAACTAGTGTAAAACACATAAAACAATTAAGCATATGCAACCTTAACACAAACGAATCCTCCCAAACAACAAAATTATCTTCAACATGATCATATTAGTTTATCTCCACAACCACAAGTCATAAAACTCAAACAAGAAGAAATCTGAAGCAACTGCATTTCTCATGGACCTCAACCAAATACATAGAAAAGAATAGTTCACAACTAGTGAACATAACTCGTACTGTATGAAAATCGAGAAACCCAAATCTTGAATATAACAACTTCCAACAACCATGATCAATATATTTGAACCACATGAACATAGGAGCAAATTCTAGAGAAAAACCCTGAGCAAACACTAAATACCTGCAACCTTTATTCATTATAGTTTTCTCAACATCCTTGACATATACAACCAATAACCATTATCCATGACATCAATGATAACACCAACTAGTTAACCAGTTGACATCAATGACAACACCTTCATACTTGCAGCACACCTTACAATAATCAATGTTGACACAAATGGCAACCACATATAGCAATCTCTGACATGAGAGATAATCAACAAATAGTGTTAGCAACAAAGATAACAATTGCCGACAATCTCCTTAGTGTTGACATCAATAGTAACAACTACCAATAGGCACATACAAGAACATGCAACACATTTGACATATAATCTCTACAAAATCCCTTCCAAGAGACAATTGCATAAGAGATGAACTATTTTAAATAATTTAAAATTAAAGCCCAAAATTTTATTGGAGATTTTTTATATAAATTAAGATAGAATAACAATTTTTAAAATAATTTCAACATATCCTTGAGAATATATACTAGGAACAATATGCCTTCATAAAATACTTTGTATTAATAGTTGGATATATCATATAATTTGGTAGTTTCAATCTAATTTTAGAATTCTAGATGAGTAATATCTCTATATTATTTAAAATAGCTCATCAATCCTCAAAGTAAAATTAATTAATCAAAATATTATTATAATATACTTTCTAAAGTATACACTCCTTTGTACAAGCACCAACTATGTCTAGAGAGACTTGGTAGCTTAAAAATGTTACAAAAATAGGTACTATAATCTCAATCCTAAGAAATCAAGTAATAGAGAAAGTCCAATGTGGAAATCCTAGATGGGATTTATCTAAACTATATGCCAAAACCATTGAAAACCATGGTACTCAATGAATGACACAATTCCCAATGTGCTTTATGATAGATTAACAATGTAAAACTAAATGATTTCATGCATGCATATTTGACCCATAAAAAGATAGACTCTCCACATCAAACTCCATACATTCATTATCCATAATAATATTAGTAGCTTTCTATTTTAGGACAAGCTTGTGAGCACAACATTGATTTTATACTCATAGATCTAACCCTTAGTTTTCTAGAATTTATATTTAAGTTTTAGCTTAATGTGCCCACTCTTTTCTTGTAATAAGTTAACTACATATTTTTTTCACAATCAATTACAATATCCCTATATTTAAATGCACTCAATTGTAATTTAGTTTATTATCATGGATTATCAAGGACATATAATTTATATTTAAGGAATATGCTAAGGAATATGCTAGGAAAAGGTTTTCATTAGAAATCCTAAAATGAATCTAGATCTACATGAATAATTATACATATGAATCTTGTGATTTCTTATCATTAGCATGACTATAAAGCTACCCTTCTATGTTGTTGACCTAGAAAAACTTATTTTATAGAAATCCTACAATCCTCTAAAGGTATTCATAAATACAACCAATCCTTAGATTGAAGTAGAGAATAATGAATTTTTTGAAATAGGAGACATACAAAGATAACTAAACTAATAATTTTATATGTAGATATTAGATATGTGACCAAATAAAAGGAAAAGGTCCATACAAAACCATTCCTTGAGCATATAGTATGTTCTAGATGTATGGTAGATTGCTAATAAATATTTCTTATCTCTAGGATTGACACATCTTGATTTTAGTATCTATAGCAATTTCACATATTACCTTCAGTTTAGAGATAGGTTCATTTCATATTTATATTCCTTATGTACCATTTAATATTGTAATTTCCTCCTATTAAATCCCCATAACTCTATTATCTAGATTTTTCCATGTATTCATTTCTTATATTAATTGATAAGTCTAGATAACAACTTTGACAAATGATTATTTTATGTTATATTAATATTCAAATATAATTGGATTAAGTTATTATAAATACTATAATTTAGTATATAGTAGAAAAATCAAGGTGTAAATGGTGTTTATATATTATCATTCAATTTTTAGTACAACTTACCCTACATTATTTTAGCATAAATTGATATCATTTGTTAAAAAAATATAGTATATATCATTTATTCTTCCATTTAGATTAAAAATCATTTGGAGATAGAAACAAGTCAAAGATGTCAACTACAATGTCTTCTTCCATTTTTATATACATTTTATTCTTAAAAATTATGAACATGAAATTATTTTAATATATTAATTAAAAATCTAATGGTCAAATAATTAATAGTGACTTACAAGGTGGTGGGCCTAGCTCAATTGGCTAAAGCATCATATTGCAAGAAAGTGGTCACAAGGTTTAGTCTCCTCACCATCCCCATGGTACCAGAGGGCGTGTTGCACTAGCATCACTGGTCACATGAAAAAAGTTTACCAAACACATTGTAGTTTATAAGAAGGAAACTACTCAATTCCAATTCTTGCAGTCTAAAAAAATAAATTAACAATGACTTACAACTCATCCCTACTAAAAAATAAAAAATAAAAAATCATACTATTTTTACTCACACAAATTTATCTTTTTAACTAATAAACTATATGATATTTATTATTTTTCTTTTAATTAATAGCAATCCATGTAACAGTAAATTAATTATATATAATATGAACCTTGTACAAAATTTAGTACATTGAAATGATCATAAACTCATTAATTATATTAGATTCACATGTACCATTACATGCCACATTTATCTCAAAATAATAGAACCAATTTCCATATAAAAACATATCATTACATCCCACATATATCTGAAAATATAATACGCATTAAATTTTTTACAAAGAACCCACCACCCACATTATATAGGAACTGGAATACATATAAAACCAACAATAATGCATTCTAATATATATACTATACATCACAAGTTTGTGTTTGTTGGGCTGCACACTTTCGTTATAAGATATTAACAATAATTATGAGATCACGAGAGGCAGCAAAGAAGGCGATAATACACTTTGTATAAATATTTGCACATATTTGTCATGAAATTGTACCCATAACAAGCGGCCACCTTTTCTCACCACTAAACATACATACCATCTCTGATTTTGATATGACACAATCCTAGTTAACTATAATTATCCTCTTCTTGGGAATTTTCAACTCAAAACATAGCATAGATATTAATAACATAAAACTTCCTTGCCCTTAGAACAAGAATGCCTAAAATGAGAGCCCCAAATAAAAAAACCAAGGTCCTTATGATAAAACTAAGGTGCATTCAACCAAACCTCTACTAAATCATTGAATTGACAACTTCATTTGTCATTCAATCAATCAAATTTATACATAAATCAGGGAAAAAAATTTAAAATGCAGTCCATTAAATCACCACAGGCATATTATTTAAAATTAAATGTATCTATATTCAAATGCATTTCCAATTGAGTGATCATGCAATTGTTAAACCTAGGCTATTTTTCATACAACTGGAAATTCAAATGTGCCTTCACTCTACCGCTACCATACACATCCTTTCATCTGCAAATATCTTTATCCTCATAACCCAACTCGACCCTCTACTATTGCTTTTTTTGCAGAGTATTGTTTCAAAGGCCATTTAAGAATGGCACAACACTCTTCCATATGCTATTGGTCTACCCTCTCTTTCCATCAATGGCCTCTCTATTTGTTGTCTTATTTTCTACATAGGCTTCTTCATCTCTATGTTGCACCCCTACTTTTTCTCGCCTATTTTTAATTTGCAATCTTTTTCCCCCTGGTAGACCTCCTTCACTCTTGCAAAACCCCATGTTAAAAATGCATTTTATTAAATCTCCCTTTATTTCTAATGTTGTGACTCTTCATCTCCTATGGTGAATTCTAACTGTAGCCCTTCACTTCTTCAATTGCAATCGGACTTTCCTAGCAGTTATTATTTATATTTGATTTCTTTCATATTTTTATGGAAGGTGCCCCCTCACATATCCTTCATTTTATATTTTTTGAAGAATAATATTTGAATGTATTTTTTTTTGTTATGTCTCTTCCATCCTTTGACTAGCAGTTCATTTTATCTGCCTTTTATAAGATACATAACCCCCTCCCCCCAAACCTCCTTCTTATTACTTCTTTTGATATCAATAAAGATAAAGATTAAATTCCATAATATTTCCTCTACTAGGTAAATGAAGTTGAATTATATGCACATGGAAAATGGATTCCAACCAGTGATATGAGCAATGTTCTAATTTAGCCATCAGTGATATTCAAATAAACCAAATATAGATTACCTCCAATGATTGTTAATCCATCAAAATTCCACACACCAAAAATGTGAAATCCAAACCAAAATTTAAAAAAATAATTATAAACATTTTTTGGTCGATGAGGATTGGTAGTTCACCCAAGTGCTTCTGCATTAGACACAACGGGTAAGTAAAATGTTCCATGAGTTGGAAAACTAAGGAACATTTGGATAAGCTTGGGATGGTGATCCTATATTTGTTCTTGATCCAAATCTGCTCCTTGTTCATGAGAGACTTTCTTCTTCCATTCTTATCTTCTTCATAAACTTCAACACACAAGACACTTTTATGACCACCACATACTTTTGAGATATTATTTTCTTTCCATTTATTGCACTCTTGCAACATATTTAAATCCAATTTGTCTTCTCTTGAAATATTCTCTTTGCATTTTTTCAAATCACCGTGGTCATTCTTTATTTTTTTCTCAATATGTTATTCTCCACCACCACAACATACAATAGAGTTTTATTCCTTTCTTACTTCCCCTTCTCCTTCAAAGAATTTAGCACATAATTTTTTCCATCTTTTTGAATGGTGTACACATTCTTTCTATCATCACAAATGACCTCCCTATCAAATTTACATGTTCTTCCCAACAACACACAACAAGAGCGCATAGGAATTACATCACACAATACTTTGTCCTAATAAGACCTAATCTGAAAATTAATCAAATACTACTCACTCATAGTCATCTCATATTGTTTTCCAACCAAGAAGCATTATACAAAAATAGAGTGCTTACACCTTTAAAAACCTAGCTTTTCTACCATCTCCTCTAAAATTAGGTTATCTATACTACCGCTACCTATTATAATTTTACAACACTTACTTCTATAGCCTTGTACATAATTTGAAGGAAACACCTTTTTTGAGATGGTTCCTCCTTGATCAACCACCTACATATTTACTAGAACTCTCTTCATCATGAGAGATTCACCTTCCTTAGGTTGTTAACCTTTCGATGATGTGCATTAATCACTTTCCTAATCCTCTTGTTCCAAATGGTTTCTTTCTACACTATTCATGTTACCTTCTTGTATTTACAAACACTCATAAGTAGAAGAAGGTAACATGAATGGTTAGCTTGTAGAACTCATCTGTGTAATCCTTTACACTCATCTCTTTCTTCTTCAAAATTTCCAACTTCTTGAATAACTCCATTTTGTAAAGCCCTGGAATAAGTTTTTTCTTCAACCTGATCACCATCTGTTTCCACCTTATTATTCTAGGGTCTCCATTCAATACATGTTCTCTTTTAAAATCATTCCACCATAATACAAAATTTCCCTTTTAATTTTATTTGGGATAAATATACCCTCTATGGGTCTCTAATTTCCTCAAATTAAAAATAGTCTTCCAACCCTGCTATCTAGTCAATTAATTCTTCTAAATTTAATGTTCTAGAAAAATTTGGAACATTCATTTTGTTGCTCTTTATAATTCTTGAAAGAGCCCTAAAAATTATTTCTTGTCCAATATCCTCTAGTTTTTCAATCTTCTCTTCCCTTCTCTTCCAATTCACTTTCTTCTTCACTTGCAAGATGCACATGGAAAATGGTCTCTAGCCAGTGATATCATGAACAATGTTCTATTTTAGTGATCATTTATCTTCAAATGAACCAAATGTAGAATGTATCCAATGGTTTCCAATTTGTCTAAATCACTGCACACCAAAAATGTGAAATCAAAACCAAATTAAAAAAAAAACTATAAACATTTTTTGGTTGATGAGGATCACTAGTTGGCATGGGTGCTCCTACATCAAATACGTTAGGTAAGTAAAATATTCCATGCTTTGGAAAACTCAGGAACATTTGGATGAGCTTGGGATAATGATCTCATGCTTGATCTTGATCCAAACTGCTCCTTGTTCATGGGATCCTTTCTTCATCCATTCTTCTCTTCTTCATCTACTTCAACACACAAGCCTCTTTTCTGACCACCACATGGTTTTGAGCTATTGTTTTCTTTTCCTTTATTGTGTTGCTGCAATAAATTCAAATCGAATCTATCTTCTCCTCTTAAAATATACTCTTTGAATGTTTTCAAATCATCATGGTCATTCTTTCCTCTTTTCTCAATATGTTGTTCTCTAGCACCACAACAAACAATGGAGTTTGATTCATTTACTTGCTTCTCCTTCTCCTTTAGAGAATTTAACACATGATTTTGTCCATCTTTCTTGATAGTGTACACATTCTTTCTATTGTCATAAATGGCCTTCAGGCTGTCAAATTATCATGGTCTTTCTAACAACACATGACAAGTACTCATAGGCATTACATCACATAATACTTTGTCCTTATAAGAATGAATCTGAAAATTATTCAAACACTACTCACTCATAGTCATCTCATATTATTTTTGCAATAGCAAAACTTTATGTGGACTAGTGTGCTTACACCTTTACAAACCCATCCTTTCTACCATCTCCTCTGAAACTAGGTTATCCATACTACCACTATCTACTATAACATTAGGTGATCCCACTATAGTCGGTTACACTTTTTGGCCAAACCTAACATTGAAATGAACATTTTGAAGTAAATCTTCACTTTTAGACACATATAGCTACTAAATCATGAGGAATTTGAAGATGATGCAAACTAGTGATTTGTGACATTTTATTTGTAGATTATAAATATATATATTTTAAAAAAATTGGAATCAAATTGCATTTCTTTTTCCATCTCCTTCAAGAACTAGTTTTTAACAATAAACACCATTTTTAAAGAGTGATGTGTACTATAAACCACATAACTTTTTTCTATGAATACTATTTTTTTTTTTTTTTTTAAAATTTATATTTATAACTACAATATCTAGAGGATGCATTTGGTTTCATTGTGTTTTATTGAATTATTTTTTAATTAAGTTTTGTAGTCAAACCAATAACAATTTAGACATAGGTGTACTATTGGGAGCATAAATTTTTTTGTATGTATCAAAATTCAATTTTTTTTGTTGGAATAAAGACATCAATACCTCGAGGACATGTATATTTTAGATTTTTTTTCTCTATTTTCCTATTTTTTTGTATGTATGAAACAAAGACCTTGATGTTTATTAAAAAACCTACATTCAAAAGAAATAAAAAAATAAATATAATAATGAAATTAAATATATTTAAAATTATACCTTTTGGGAAGATTATAATAAAGACTACATACTTACAAAACATAAATTTTAAATGAATTCATTTGATCCCCCAAAAGGTAAATCAAAAGTGGTTTTATCAATATTTTGATAGGTGTAGTAGAGACTCCATTATAGGTATGGTTTAAAACTAGTGGGGTTTTATCCAAGGGGGTTTGACCTAAGGGGGTTTGATCAAACCCTCTTCAATTTAAATCCATTAAATGGAATATTTCAAGAATTAAATCATTATATTTTCTAAAAATATGTGATTTCAGGAAAAAATTAGGATGTCCTAGAAAGTTTAACCCATCATTGTGGTAGCACCACATTACAACACTTCTCGATCAACTCCAGTCTTCCTTAGTTGAAATTTTGAATTTTTTAGTGGATGGGGGTTTTCCTTAGTCAAAACCCATGTTGGTAGTTAAACCTTAATGATGAATGAAAATATGAAACATGTAATATGTGTGTAATCCTAACCTTAAGTGTTTCTAAGCTTAAGATCCCCAATAATGTGAAGGAAATCCTATTCAATTGTGTTAGAATAGAACCCTAAAATGAAATATGAGCAATGCAAGTGACCTACTATAGAAGATCCCAAATCCTCTCAATAGGTCACAAATCTAAATATAACTCTCTTTAGGTTGTAAGTAGGATGATCATAAAAGATGAAATCACCTAGGAAACAAGTCCTTAGACTTGGTTGTATGTCTTGTGCATCTCACAACACCTAGAATCCCTCATGATTCTCCATAGGTATCTATCATTAATCCTTCAACAATGCTTGATCTTTGATGCAAAATGAGCTTGAAGACTTGTAATGATGCTCCATTACTTCACTCTTGCTTGCTTCTTGAATATGAATGCTTGATCTCATGAAAGCTCTTTAGACTCATAGATTTCTTATCTTCTCTAGTTGAAAGTTATGTAATATAACCTTATATTTATACATAACTTGAAATTTATCCTTGAAATTCAAATAACACAAGCCGACATCAAATATAGAACTAAAAATAATCAAAATATTGCCACAAATAAATTCAAAAAGGGGTGTCCTAAGTAAGGAGGACCCATTTTCCCAAAGTGGCGAATGGGTCCTACCACAATTTCTTAGGACCAAGCTTCAGGGAGGTGAAATAAAATTAAAAACCCACCTCAAATATGCCAAAAAAGGGGTGTCCTTAGTTAGGAGGACCCATTCGCCCAAAGTGGCGAATGGGTCCTAGCACAATTTTCTAGGGCTCCAACTTTTCCAATTAAAATGTTATACAATATCATTAATGGGCATCGAGATAGATCCTTGAAAAATACAATTAATAAGGCTTGGATTTGAATTAAAGGGCCAATTAAGCTCAATTAACCTCAATTAATTAATAAAGCCCTAGATTAGTGTGAAAGTGTAAGAAAAAACTTTACAACACCCTAAATAAGGCATAATTAAGTCTTTTTTATTAAAAAAGGCCCTAGATTCAATGTGAATGTGTAAATCACATTAAAACACTAAAACAAGGCATAATTAAGTTAGTTTTAGTATTAATTATTTCCAAATTAAGTGTGAAAAAGGGTTACTTCTTTCTACACTATATTTAGCCCCCACTTTAGCTACCATATGATACTCTGTGCATATGCAAGCTAAAGGTAATAACTTCTATAAAAATGATACTCATATGGATTCATTAGGGAGAATGAAGCCTCCACTGTAGTTACCTACAAAACACAATGTTAGGAACCGCATCCTGCAACATAGATTCGTTAGCTACTCAAAAATCCTCTTATCAAACTTCTACAGAGAATTGAATTCGAGGGTATATGTATACCCCTTGATTACACTTGCTTTATGGAGGTGGAATCAGGGTGAATACGAAACCACATCTAATCACTTAGGTTATATCATAGGGTAATTCCAAGTACCATGTACCACATAGTGATAAAAATTTGATGAGACTGGGAGTGTAATTATGAATCCAACACAACAAAAAATGTCAAAAATGGAGTCCTCTAGCCCCCAATATGCTAATTTGAATGAGCTTCCCTTTAAATGAATGATCTCTATTTACTAGGGTTTTACTACATACTAATGATAATGAGACTTTTCACTATTCATTTGACATTTACCTTTTTGCAAATTACCTTGTTGTAAAGTGATTGAAATGTCGAGCCGAAGGGCCTTCAAGCCCCACAGATTGGAAGTGATTCATAGTGAGGATGCACGAGGCGTACTTTGACACATGATGAGTGGATTTTTCTTTTTCATTGATTTCATTCTTTTTTTGTACTATTTTTAATGTAATTAGAGTAATTTTAGGACCCCAAAAAATATTGGTGCAAAGCATCCATCTTTGGCGCAAAGTGTCCAACTTTGGCACAAAGTATCCCACTTTGGTGTAAAGTGTCCCAAAATTTTCTAAAGTGTCCAAGACCCCCCGTCCAAAAATCATGTATGTGTCCACATTGGCTGAAAGGTATCTTAGAATAGTTGTAATATTATTTAATTGCTTAATTTAGGACTTATTGCATGTATTTTATTTTTTAGATTCCTCCTCAGGCCTAACAACACCTAGGAGGGAGACAATTTTGTTTCCTTCACGAGTCCCTCACATGATTATCAGAGGAGATTGAGCTTCTTTAGGATGTTGGATTATTATGGGTATACCTCATGCCACCAATGAGGTATCATGATGCTATGCTACTAGCCCCAAGAGAGAGATAGGTTGTGGACTTGTGTACCTTCCATCTTCCTACCAGGGAGATGACTGTGACTCTAGAGGACATACAACACATCTTACAAATTCCTATATGAGGTGAGCCTATATATCTAGCCAGTGATAGATATTTTATATAGATGAGGGATGATATTCTATATTGTCTAGAGTGGCCTATTTGTCATTCAAGCATCAAATTACACATTGAGCTTAAATGTCTTCTAAATGCATGGTCACCACTTCTATGGTGACTCTTGATCACAACCATAACAATTGCATTAGTACCAGATGGTCGAGGAGTAGATTTATATGGTGGACTTGTTCATACTATCGAGAGCATGAAAGAGTAGAGGACCATCTATGCATGGGGTCGTAGCATGTTTTTCCATCTATATTATGATCTAGGTTGATTTGTATACTAGGAGCTCAACAACATCATACAATGTACACTTCTATAGATTCATTTCTTTGAGCATATCACATGTATGAGGTTGATAGGATTTCCCATCATAGCAGCCATGGGTGAGCCATGAGTCTTCAACTATCCACTGAGATGACCATGGTAGGAGGGGGTTTACTACATTGGTGGATTAGATTTGATCGATTGGATGAGGATGATATCATCTAGCAATAGTAATAGTGGATTCCCTAGTGGGCAGATGACAAGCATGAGCTACGCAGATTACAAATGGACCAATTTCTTCTAGGTAGGCATGATTACATAGTCATGCCATTCTACTACATGACCATGTTATGAGGTAGTTCAGACACATCTAGGTACCATTGTGGAGTAGACTGATGTACCAATGATCAACATAGAGTGCTCCTACACCTAGGAATAGTCATCATCTCACTGTCAATGATGTATACTTTAGTGGCTCAAAGGACGAGGATCCTAATATGTCCCCAATCTATGAGGCTGACGATGTAGGCACATCATAAGCCTACAAATGGTGGGTTATAGCTTGAACGACTCCGATCTTCCCTATGTACCACCCTGTGGGTTTTTACAGACCTCTTCTAGGTCACATAGAGGACAAAGATGATGAGTAGATAGATAGGGATACAGATGAGGATGACACCGTGCCTAAAATATTTTTGGGTTGAGATGAGGATGATGATGAGGATGGGGAGGAGGAGACTCAGTCTATGAGTGAGGATATCGATGAGGCTGAGGAGGATCTAGTTTCCCTCGATAGGGGAGACATACTACCTACCAGATTCACCAGATCACATGCCATAGCCAAACCTAAGATCCACTTGCACTAGCATGGGGAGACCAGTTGTAATAGGCCACCCACACCTCCAGCACAGAGGGGGGCCACCATTGTACAATCATTACCCTGATTGGCGAAATGGGATCTACATGATGATTTGATATTTATGTTATTTTCTTATGTTAGAAACCAATATCAGACATGCAAACCAGAAAAAGCCTTCCACAAGAGAAAAATAGAAAAAGAAAGAGTAATTTGCATGAAGATGTGCAAAAGAATATTATTCAGGAATTGAGAAATTGCAAGTGATGAATTGCTTTATAAAAGCAATGTATGCATAACGCTAAAAGGGCAACCTAGTGTGCACATTTAATAATTAATTATTAATGTGCCTAAGTCTAGCTTGAGTAACTAAAGTGATAAGTGACTTAATTAATTAACCAATACATGATTAAATTAATTAAGGGAAATAACTTATTACTCTAACACCCCCCTTAAGATGAACTTAGGAAGTAGCTAAAACACTAAAGAAAAGATGCATGAAAGCAAAGATGGGTCTTGACAACAAGGCCTAATCAAGTACCCATGAACAAATGAAATGAATGAGAAAGAGGAGAAAACCTAGTGGGACAAAACCCCCCCTCAATGAGATAACCTGTTGCAAAGAAGCACTAGAAGAACACTAGTGGAGTAACACTGAAATCCTAAATCTAGAAAGCAAGGAAAGATACCTCTGTTTACAAGAAACCATATGAGAGTCACTGAAGGACTTAGGCAGAATCATGATAATGCAATAATAGACCCGATGTGAAGGAACACTGGAAATCTCACAAACTGGAACAACCTTGGAATCTATGAAGAAATAGTAGATGAATAAATGATGGCCCCCATAAGAGGCAATGATATGATGAAAGAATCTGGAAGCTATGTGTATCTCGATGCCGATGCCTAACCGTGACTAAAACTAATCCATAGGAGCAAGTACCATAAAGATTTTGGAACATTAACCATAAAATGAATGGCCCTCAAATTGAGATGTGACCCGATGTGAATTTGATGTGATTCAAGATCATTAACCATAGGCTCTCAATTTGACATGTGAACCGATGCGAATCAAAATGTCTCAAGCTATGAGCAAGATGTGGCCAAAAGAAACTACAGAATCCAGATACAACTCATACGAGTTGTCATCAATATGAAGATGAGATCAAAGTTCATGCAATGAAACTACACTCTAATTAAATTATTATGCAAGAAACCCCCTCTGATGGAACTTCATATAAGTTCATTTATTTCAATAACCCATGATTGTAAAAGGAGAGAATACAAAACATGCATAAATTGAAGAGAAAATGCAAACCTAGTGCAACAAAATAAGAAATAACTTGCATGCACAAATAAATGTTCACATTTTCCTCCATGATAAAAAAAGACCCTAGATCTATGTAGAATACTGAACCAGCTTTCCAATGCTATGAGAATGGGGAAGAAAGGATAACTGAGTCAAAAGATATGCCCTCTGAAGTGAAAACTGCTTCATCTAAGTTTAGAGACCTGAAAAATAAAATTGGAGAAAAATATGGAAAAAATACTTTTACCATTGGATCAAGCTCAAAACCAGCTTTCCAACAGTATCTCGTTTGCAAAAAAATGACACCATATGCAAAAGTTATTCCCGATTTCGTGAAAGTGCTCCAAAAAAGGCCAATATGGCTTGTAGGTAGCCCAAGGGGCTAAAAAAAATTCGGGCCTTGCTCTTGTGCGTGACTAGGGGCTGGCGAGCAGGGGGCTAGGATGGAGCCCCTATTCATCAATAAGACTGATGTTGAAGTTGGTGGGATGCTCAAGGGTTGAGCTCTTGGCTCTCGGTCCTCCACATGAACAACGAGTGTTGCTAGAGGAGCTCGGGGCTAGGCACGGAGTTCCAGGTCCATCAAGTGACCAACAGCTAGTGCTAGAGAAGCCCATGGGGGCTGGCACAAGGACTGGTGGCAAATGGGTGGAGTGGTGGTGGGTGGATGGCCGCTTGGTGGCCGTTGGGTGACCATTTTTTTGCCTCCTAGATCAATTGCTCCAAAATTGACCAAACAACAAGTGTTCTTAGGGTTTTTATCCATTGTGAACGCGATGGTGACCTCCATTTGTGCCCAAAATGCCCCTAAAAATTAGCTACCCCTAGATCTTGCAAAAAAATCATCAGACTTGAAACCCTTGCTGATCTCTTCAATGATGACCAAAATCAATGAAATAAAGCCAATCCTAATTTTTTCCAGTGCTTTGAATCCAATGGAGATGCCCAATCTGATCCAAAATGCTTCATAAATAAGCTCACATCATGAAACCTTCAAGGAACCTCAAATGTGCTATGTAATTAATTTGATCTCCATAAACTGAGAAGGGGCTGCAAATCAAGGCTTTGATACCATGTTAGAAACCAAGATCAGACATGCAAACTAGAAAAATCCTTCCACAAGAGAAAAATAGAAAAAGCAAGAGCAATTTGCATGAAGATGTGCAAATGAATATTATTTAGGAATTGAGAAATTACAAGTGATGAATTGCTTTATAGAAGCAATGTATGCATAACCCTAAAAGGAAACCCTAGTGTGCACACTTAATAATTAATAAATAATTAATTATTAATGTGCCTAAGTTTAGCTTAAGTAACTAAAGTGATAAGTGACTTAATTAATTAACCAATATGATTAAATTAATTAAGTGAAATAACTTATTACTCTAACACCTTATGCATGCATCTTTTATGCATATTCTTTATGTATTAATATGATGTTTACTGATATTCTAATGATTTCTATCTTGTAGGATCCACACAAGTGGCACGAGCTCTGTCAGTGAGAGATCATAGAGATAGTTCCTCTATTGCACGTAGAGGATGATATAATCCTAGAGTACATTTCCCCACCTTCTGTAGGGAAACATACAGACCTCTTAGAGTCCATAGTGAGATTAGGTGCAACATACAAGAGGTCCAATAGTCATGTCAACCAACATCTGGAAGAGCTTTCAGTAGTCCTGGCCTCTTGAGGTTCTAATGATAGCAGGATAGAGAGTGACTTATGAGCAAAGATCTTGAGGCTATGGGAGGAGCTTGCTAGGGTATAAGAAGATAGCGAGTAGATAGAATGAGAGTGCATCGATGCACTCATATGGGAAGCTAGAGCATCTGGATTATTGGAGGGCCTACAAATAAACTCAAGTAGTTCGTGATCACATACTACTATATTGGAATGGCCACGGAGGTCGCTAGCCCCTAAGGGGTCTAGAAATTACATACTTTATTAGCATTATATTCAATGATGCATATGTACTTAAAATTTTGATGATGATATATATATGAGTATTGATGTTTGTGTTGTTATGATCATGTGTTGAATTAAATGTCAATGTGATTTATCAAATATCCTTTATAAGAATATTTAATAAATATCTCCATGATTTCATGTTTTATGTAATCTAAATAAACCATTTGCAATTTATGTTAGATGCTAAATTTTGATTAAGTATGTTAACTTAAATACACCTATGATGTAATGACATTAAATGCATATAATGATTTAAATTAACGCAACACACACAAGATTTTGAATAGTATGGAAAATAAAGTAATTATTCAAGTCATTCGAACAATTACCCAAGACTCTAAGACACACATTGTTATCATGTGTCAAAGAAGGAAGCAGTGTGAGATAAAATAGAAACTGTCAACTTAATCTAACAACACTGCTCTAACACACTATTCAAAAGAGAGAATGTTATATGTAATACTAATGCAAGTGTGTGGAATTTATAGGTTTTTTTAGAGGTGTGCCATCCATTTCCATTAATGTGTAGGCTCTAGGCCCATAATTTTCCTTGATAACATAAGGTCCTAAGAAATTAGGTTTGAATTTTCCTTTTCATTTGGGGGAGCATTGATATTACATTGATTTTCATATAACACGTGGTCACCTTTATTATATTTGAGAGGTATAAAATTATCATTATAACCACATTGCATTCTTTTAGAATAAGCTTGAAGATTCTCAATAGGATTGATACGTTGTTCATAGAGAATTTCAAGCTAATGCAATCATTGCTCTTTGTAAGCAGTATCATCGATGAGCCCTTTAAGAGAAATTATTAGGGAAGGGATTTCTAACTCTAAGGGAATTATTACTTCAACACGATAAACTAAGTTATAAGGAGTGTTTCTAGTAGATGTTCTAATGCTCATACAATAAGCCCATAATGAATACGTTAGTTGAGTATGCCAATATTTGTTATGTTTAGTTATTGTTTTTCATAGAATTTGTTCAATAGTTTTGTTAATTGATTCTTCTTTTCCATTTGATTATGGATAATATGGTGTTGAAAAATAATGTTGAATATTGAATGTTTCCAAGAATTTTTTAAATTCATTATTCTTAAGTAGAATTAAATTATTTGAAACTAATGTAGAAGGGAGTCCAAAAAGAGCAATAAAATGTTCTAATATGAAATGACATATTGCATCAACTATCATTGAATGAAGAGGGATAACTTCCACCCATTTTGTGAAGTAGTCAATTGCAGTAATGATAAATGTATGTCCAGTGGAAGAAGGCGGTGATCTCTTCCCAATAAGGTCTAACCTCAGACCAAAAATGGTCAAATAGGAACTTGAGCACGATGTTTGGAGGTAGGGGCATGAATCAAATTGTTATGTTCTTGACATTTATGGAATTTCTTCATGTACTCAAAACAATCTTGTTCCATGTGTCTCCAATAATATCCTATACAAATCAATTTTTGAACTAACGATCTTCCTCTGAATTCCCCCCACAAGCACCTACATGAGCTTCTTCAAGTGCTATGGGGATTTTGATATGTTTAAGACATCTAAGTAAAAGTCCATTAAATGATCTTCTTGTGAGATAAGGTGGATTCACTACACACAAGTCTCTTTGTCCTCAAGAGAATCCCAAGGAACGAACTTCCCTTATCCACCTCAACATAAGCTGAATGAAGAAATTATAAAGAAATTGCATATAGACTAACTATCAGAAAAGACTACTTTAGAACTTGAGAGATTAAAGTTTCTAGATTTCTACCTTCGATAGAGTAGCAAAGTGAGATAAAGAAAGTTGAAAAGTGATTAGGAGAAGTTGGCATCAAACCCTAGTTTTAAAAAAAATCTTAAAAAGGTATTTACTATTATATGAACTTTGTGGGTTTTAGAATTGAAGCAACTTTACAAGTAATTTGAGTAAAAGAAATGGCCACTCCTACTGTTGTGGAAGTTTCTAAGAGACCCTGAACTAAATTCAGAAGGTATTCCTTGAAAGTATTTGAAATGAATCCCTTGGGTGCATTCTCTCACATTTTGGTTAATATTTTACCCACTAAAGACACCAGAACATACATTCATAGAAAGTTAGAATAATTGAACCACCAAGAACTTAGGGATTTTATTGACAGAAGAATTGATAGGAGATGATCATTCTGTAAAACCTGAATATGAAAAAATAGTACAAAAGAATTTGGATATTTGGAATTGCTTCCCTAACTTTTCAAATGAGAGGGACTCTAAATTTGTTAGGATGGCACTAAGTAGGGTGCATGATAAATTGTGTGGACAAGTGTAGATGGGGTAATCACCAAGGAGGTGATCCAAGCTGTAACTAGTCTTTGTGCCACTAGAATTTTAGCAGTGTTAAAATATATGAAAAATGATGTAGTCATGAAGCTAACTGGAGCCACATTTGATGAGAGAGTTTTGACTACTATTCCCATCGCAAACCCAACTGTGAAGTATTCTACTATCATGATTGCACATAAAATATATTTTATCAATTGATGGAATTTTGTGTCTACCACAACAATTCATACCACATATGAAATGGTAGTAAATGGGAGAGATTATGATCTATGTGAGTTGTTGTGACAACTTATGGAGAATCTGAGCTTGATCAAGATAAAGAAACACTCTCTTAAGTTTAGGACATTGGTAGTTTTTCTATTGTTCTAATTTTTGTAGGAGATACCAGGAAGGAAGAATATCATATGGGAATGCAATAGGCTAGTTGCTCATCCAATTTTTGAGCAGGTATGCACAATATTTGAGACTTTAGAACATATAATAATGCATTGAATTCATTATTTGTAGTTTTCTAGAATGATATGCATGAAAGAGAAAGGGTTCCTAGAAGCTTGGTGAAAAATTATGCAAAGGAAATAACCTTTCTTGTAATTACTAATTAATGAATCATGGAAGTAGTTGAACCTAGAACTCTCTAGATAGAACCATTGGGTTATGAGGTTAATGAAAAACTAAGAGGTTTATTGAAATGTTGCTAAGTAGTCCAAGGGACCCCTCTCTGCCCCAACTTGGAACATATAAAGAAAAAGATAAAGAAGTGCATTTAGAGACTTATGCATCCCAAAGAGAAAAAAGAAGAAGAAAGAATGTTGAGGAATTCTTCCAAGGGCCATTCACTAAGGATGAAATTGGTCAATTGAAGGAAGCCTTTGATGAGAGGAATTCCAAGTCAACTGAACTATCCTTTGGACCTAGAAATCTGGAAGAATATCTTCTCCTACTGTACCTACTTCTAGTGTTGTTGTAATAGAGAAATGAAAGAAGAAAGAACACAATACTCTGACATCAGTCAAACTACCTGCCTCCACCGGAACCAATACTCGTGCTTCTAAAAGGAAGAATATACCCCCTACTGCACCATTTTTTACTCTTGGAAAAATAAGAGTAAAAAAAAGTGAAAATATGAAGAGAAATTTGAGTGATGTTATAAAAGAAGAAATCGACCTTGGCTTGCAAGAAGAGAAATAGTTGAAAAGGAACAAAATAAGTAGCACTTTGCTAGTAATGAAGAAGTAGAAACCAGAGTCAATATCTCCACAAATGAAGAGATAGAGGAAGAAGAAGAGTCTTTTAGAATTCATGTGCATGAAAATAAGAATGAAGAAGGCACATCAGATCCTAAGGAGGACATGCCTACCTCTCCTCTGGTAAGTGATCAACCATCTTTAAATCTAGGTGCCTTAGTAAATAATATGATAGATTCTGAAGATCTTATGTCAACTACCCAATTTTTTGATGAAGTCAATGATGAAGATAAGGAAACTGTTCTTAATGCTTTCATTCAGTACATAGTTATTTGCAATGTGAGTATGGAAACAATCTGGAAGAAAGTGACTGATAATGTCTGGAAAGTGTTGGTACAAAGAAGGCAAGAGGCTATAAATGATGATGATAAGATGAAAAATGATGCCTTGATTTCTTATGGATCCTCTTTATCTAAAGAAGAGGTTGATAATTGCTAAAATAATGTTCTACTCTATTTAGAACCAAAACAAAGAGTCAATATGCTTATGACTAAGGAGAAAGATAGTATAGAAAAAGTAAGACAAGAAACTCTTGACACAATCAAAAATTTGGCAAGGAATTATGAGACAAGAACTAGTTCTTCATCCCATACAACTCAAGCATGAGAGCATGTTAATATCATAGAGGTAATGGATCATCCAATTTTGGAAA
>VDFB02208660.1:0-12030 GCA_007258455.2 Sequoia sempervirens | reverse complement strand
CCATATCAACAAGGTAGTGATCTGTTGAAAAATGCTTTGGTAGACATGTATCAAAAATGTGGTAGTATAGACAAGGCAGTGAATTGTTTGAAAAAATTCCTCAAAGAAATGTGGTCTCATAGAATGCCATGACAAGCAAATGCAATTGGGAGTTGCTCCTAGTTATTAGTTATGCAATGTGAAGTAATTGCATAACTGCTTAGGTGGACTTTGTAAAAATTATATATTGTAATTGAAATTTTGTCATCTATCAGCATCTAGTTATTAGTTATGCAATGTGAAGCAATGCAATGTAATCAACGATATGAATATAAACTACAAAAATCCATTTTTTACAATTTATTAGTTAAACTCTTTATTTTATTTGCTCTCTATATCTCTATGCTATGAAAATGCCTTTAATTTAATTTTTTTAAGTTTTTATCTCAAAAATTGTTCTACTTTTTTTTACCTTTTTTTTTAAATTTGATTTTTTTCTTATTTTTTCTAGACTTTTTCCTCATTTTTTCAAAAAATTGTATACTTTTGGTTTGTCAAATTTTTCCCCAAAATATTTTTGCTTCTATGTTATAAACACATATCTTTTTGTAATATCAAGGATACTTTTTGAAACTTCCATGCATTGCTAATTAAAAGGAAAAGTCTTTTGCCTAATCTGTATGCAGCCATGCTTTTGACATTGTCAAAAAGAGCAAATATGGACACCATCGATAAAAAAGATTTGTATTAACCAAATAGCCATGTACACATACATCAATATATGTTGATATAAGTATAAAATATAGTTACAAAATATCCATATAGGCTTACGCTCGAATGCCATATAGGCATACAATGTCAAATATATCCAATACAAGATATGTACAAAATTTTCATGTCTAGGCATACAACAAAGGGCTCTGGAATCAAAATTCATTTCTCTCCATGCTCTGGAAATAAATTCTTTCCCTTTGTTTGGCAATTTTTTGGTGATAAGTTTGTCTATCTTTTATGTTGTGCTCGAGGAGTGCTCCTACTGCTCCTCCTATAGTTTAGCTCCTGGTGAAGTCTTAACAGTTACAATAAGAAGTAAAGACATTAATATATAGAAATTACATTATAAGAAATGATATATTTAACAAAATAATCAATTACTGCCATCTCATGATCACTCTCCACGATGGAAATATTTGCATGTCGATGCTTAGGCATGCTTAAGCCCTGTATAAACCATCCAAATAGGAATTAAACTACGAATCAATAATGGTTTGATTTTTCACTAGAATTAACATCTATAACAACAAATGTAAATTGAAATTTAGTAATTTGCCTCATACCTCCTCTATCAGAGCCATGGAGGATTGTATAGAGGATGAAACACCAATATCCATTTCCCTTGTAACATTTGGAGGTGTTCCCACAACCAACATCTGAAAATAAAACAACAAATTATCCAATCACAAAAAAGTTACAATAGCGAGATCCATGTCATGACTTATAATGTATGAGATCTAATGAACAAAATTTTGAGTACAAGTATTAAGCTATATATTTTTGGTAGGCCTTGGCACTTCGATAGGAAAACCAAGAATGATGGGGAGAAGAACACATACTCCATTTTGAAGGATGGGAAGACTTACAACCTTTCACCTCTCCTAGAAGAAGACAAGGCAAAGCATGAAGGGCCTAGTGTTTTGATGGTGGGTGAGAAGGAGTTCACGAAGACCTTGAATGAAGGAGGAGGAAGAGGATTCTTCCTGATCATGAAGCCAAAAAGTGAAGCAGATTTTCCCACAAAGAAGAAGGAAGATGCACCAAACGAAGTCCAAGAGTTGTTGGAAAGGTACAAGGACATAACGGTGAATGAATTACCTAGTTCCCTACCTCCCATTAGGGATATAATCCACCATATTGATTTGATTCTAGGGGTTGCATTGCCTAATAAGGCTGCATACAAGATGACACCTGCTCAAAATGAGGAGATTGCAAGACAAGTGCAAGAGTTGATAGATAAAGAGATAGTGAGGAAGAGTTTGAGCCCATGTGTTGTTCCTACTATCCTAGCACCGAGGAAGGATGGGAATTGGACGCTTTACACTAATTCAAGAGCCATTAATAGGATCGTGCAATCAGATATAGGTTCCTGATGCCAATAAGGGAGGACCTCATGGATTGTCTATCAAGAGCATCTTACTTTTCCAAGATTGATCTAAAGAGCGGGTACCATCAAATAAGGATCAGAGAGGGGGATGAATGGAAGAAAAATTTTAAGACTAATGAAGGGCTCTATGATTGGTTGGTGATGCCCTTTGGGTTATCAAATGCCCCTAGTACATTTATGTGCCTTATGAATGAGGTATTGAGACCTTTCATTGGAAAGTTTGTTGTAGTTTATTTATATGGCATCCTTGTGTTTAGTAGGTCTAAATAAGAACATTTGAAGCACCTTGACATGGTACTAAGGAGATTACAAAAGGAGAAGTTGTTGATCAACATGGAAAAGTGTGAATTCATGAAGGAAGAACTAGTCTACCTTGGTTTTGTCATCTCCAAGGGAAGTTTGAAGATGGATCCTTCAAAGTTGCATGCTATTATCACTCAAGTCCAACACCAAAAATCCATGGGAGATGTGAGAAGCTTCCATGGACTTGCAAGCTTTTATAGAAAGTTCATCAAGAACTTTAGCCAAATTTGTGCACCAATCTTGGACACCATCAAAGGAGGTAACAAAGGTAAGTTTTGTTGGACCAATGAGGCTAATAAATGGTTTGAATATCTGAAAATGAGAGTAGCACAACAGCCTATAATTGTGCTCCTTGATTTTGATAAAGTTTTTACCATTGAGTGTGATGCTAGCAATCAAGCAATAGGGGATATTTTGAGCCAAGAAGGCAGACCGGTTGCATTTTACAGTGAGAGGCTGAATGAAGAAAAGAGGAAGTATTCTTCCTATGATTTGGAATTGTATGCTATGGTCCAAGCCCTCAAAAAGTGTAGGCACTACTTGTTACCTAAATAATTTGTTGTTTATACTGATAATCATGCCTTGAGTTCTTTGAATGCATAGGACAAACTCAGTCATAGGCACATGAAGTGGGTAGAGTCTTTGCAAGCCTATACTTTCACAATAAAGCATAATAAGGGCCAAGAAAATAAGGAGGGAGATGCTCTCAGTAGAAGGTCACTTGTAGTGTAAGAGATCCAACTCCAAAGCATGGGGGTTGAAGCATTGAAGGATATGTATCATGAAGATTCATATTTCAAGGAGGTATACAATGTTTGTGAGCAGCTTTTGAATTCTTTTCATGGTGAATTCTCTGAATTTTTATTGCAAAATGGTTTTCTCTTCAAAGGAAGCCAATTGTGTGTGCAAAAATTCTCAATGAGGGAGAATATCATAAAGGAGAAACATAGTGGGAGTCTTGGAGGTCACTTTGGCCTTGACAAGACCTTAGAACAAGTTAGGAGATTTTACTATTGGCCAAAGTTACAGGTGGATGTGAGAAGGTATGTGAGTACTTTGTTGTTACAATCAGGGATATTCATTAATAAGTGAAGGAAACCCTTCAAAAGAATGTTGAGAAGTATAAGGAAAAGGAAGATTTAAAGAAGAGGAATGTCCAATTCAAGGTTGGAGACTTGGTGATGGCACACATGAAGAAGGAGAGACTTCCAAAAGGAAAGTATATCAAACTCATGATGAAGAAGATAGGACCTTGCAAGGTGGTCTACAAGTTTGGCTAAAATGCTTATGAAATAGAGCTACCTCCTGGGGTGGCAATCTCTCCTATCTTCAACATTTCTGACTTGTATCCTTTCAAAGCTTTTGTGATATGATTGAGTGCTTGGTTACTATCAAACTAATGATATGATTGATGTTACTAAATTTGTTTAATGTGTATAAGACAGGTTTGGTGACTTTGATGGTTGGATGGGTGACTATTATGAAGCCCTTTGAGCAAATTGGTGATTAATCACAAGATGATAATCAAGATTTTGTCATAGCAGGAGTTTGTAACCTATAAATAGATTGTTGCAGTCAAAATATGGTGAGTACAGTGCTTGATAAGGGACTAATAATAGTGAGGTATGGTTTAATTGATTTGTTACCTTGGTGAATAAATGAAAGGATGAATTGTTCAAGTGCCAATAATTAGGCTTATGTTGTTTTTATGGTGGTTGAGAATGATGTGAATCTAATTGATTAAGTCAAAGTTTTCTTTAATATCATTTTTTCTTTGAATGAATCAATTGGAATACTGATTAGTGGAATGATGAATGATGGCCTATGGAATGGCTAAGAGAATTTGACTGGATTTTGGTTGAATGAAAAGTAGATTTGTGATGAAATTATATTTGATCTTCTCCTGATTCTATTTGGGATTGAAATCCCTTGAATAAATGATGTTGATGGTGTTTTTTGGATGCTCTGCATCAGATGTACCCTGATGATTGAGTGTTTTGATATGATGCTCTGCATCACTAATTGCCTTGTCTATGCTATTGCTTACTATAATGGTTTCATAGATTTTTCCCAAGCATCCATAGTTTGTCGTGGTGGTGCACCTTTGCAAGCACATGCCTCCATGTGAAGTAATTGCATCATGTTGCTCATGTTGACTTTCTAAACAACTATATTGTACAATTGAAATTTTGTCATTTATCAACATCTAGTTATTAGTTATGGAATTTGAAGTATTAATGCTTTGAGTTTGAATGATGTGTAATGCAACGTAACCAACAATATGAATATAAACTACACAAATCTATTAAGTAGAATTCATTAGTTAAGTTTTCTTTATTCTATTACCTTTGTGTACGTTTGAGTGAATCCACTAGCACTAGGAGGTGTTTAATTGAAACCACCAATATTAGCCTGTTCAACATCCAAAATCACATGTATTAAAATACCATTCGTAAAACAATGCTATTAACATGTAATAAATTTATAATTGTTTACTAGTTGCATACCCCACTGATAGGTGTACTGTAGAAATAAGTAGGTGGAGGACCAGTGTATCCAGTCTCAAAACTGTGACCCTGCAATTTTATTAAAATAATAAAACTAAATTAGTTAATCATGCATTTCATAATCAAAATTTAATAAATTAAATTCAATGAACATCCTGACTTTTACCTGACTATCAATGCCATATGCACAATGCAAAATGTTAGCCATCCTCTCCATCCCCATAGCAACATTCAGATCATGCATAGCAGCATATGGATTCTGCATAACAGCCTCCTGTGTGCTGGTGGGGTCATATGAACAAGTCGCCCTGCAAGATTGACACACATGGGTTCGAAGGCCACCACCCGAAGACTCCCCTGGATGGCATTGTACAATAGGGATACTATGATGGATGACACTCTAGGTCAAATTTTTGATCGCTTGCAATGTCTCTATGTTAGCACTCTCCTTCGCAACAACAAGCATAACAATGTGCTCACGAGGCGGCCTAGCGAGAGGTCGTCTCCCTTTCCGCGCAGGATCTAGCTGTGCACCGGGCCTATCCTAAGCCGACCCCCACCTCTCCCCTAGAACTCCCTCATATCAAAATAATTTTGGATTTGGTTCAATATGAACTCACTGTATAGTTTCCTAAGAAAATATTGGGGGACTTCACAATTATTGCACGATGGGTAATCAAAGACCAAATACCATCTATCATAAAAATGGTTCCTAATCTCTTAGTGGTGGCACTAATGAATAGGAAACCTCTTTGCATTGAGGGTAATATTTTGATTTGTTTTAGGGTCAGTGAATAGAGAGCACAAATCACCTTTAGTAATGTTTAAATCTTTTACTTGTTTATATGATAATTTGTCTACATAATATGCCCTGGCTTCCTGCCTCCTATCTTGCCATCTAGATATTTGTTGGGTAATTGCATCTACATTTTTTAACATCTCTTTCAATGAATTTTCTAGACGCATTCTTTCTGTGGTTGAAGCATTTAGATCACTCAACCTACTGATAAGATCCTCAAGTTGTTTTCTATTGTTCTCAATTTCACTCAGATTTTCTTGAGTGCCAAGAGGGTATTGAGTGATTGGTGGGGGATGTTGATTTTGTTAAAGATTTTGTTGAGGATTTTTTTGTTGAGGATTTTCCTCCTCTTCTTGTTGAGGATTTGCAGGATTTCCTACAAATTAAAAAAAAAAAATCAAATCTAACCTAAAACAAACAAAATCAATTTCAAACTAAGAAATTCAAAACAAATAGTAGACAATACTTACCTCTCGCACCTCTTTGTCGTTGTGGTGACATATTTGCAAAGAAAATCCAATTGTTGTTGATAATTGTAGAAATCCTTCCTCCTAGAACATGAGCGCGAAAGTGAGGGTTTTTGGCTACGGGCAGAGCTAAGAAACAGTAAATAGAAAATGATAGTTTTAACTTTTTTTTTTGCTTTTAAAACAATATAACGTGAGCACGTTATAACGCACTAGCGTTATCTCTTTCCAAAAACTTTTTTGGCCACAAAAGTGTGATCATCTTCATTCACCCGCCTGGTACATAGTGTATAGGTTTTACGACCTAGGGATGAGTGTAGGGTTTAGAGTTGGGGGTATATAATATAGTATATAGGGTCGAGGGTATATCATTTAGGATTGAGTGTATAGGTTTGAGGGTTCATCCCCTAGGCTTTAGGGCCTAGGGTTGAGGGGTATGGTTTAGGGTTGGGGTATGTGTAGGATCATGATGGACCAAAAAGTGGCAATATGATGGGTATGTGGCTGACGACTATTTTTTTATCCAAAATTGATCAAACAAAAAGGGTTTTTAAAGGATATTCTCAGCTTTCCACCGATATAAATTATGCTTTACTTTGAATTTAATAAGTAATTAGTATTCATTTTGTATTTAAATTACGACTAAAGTCCTGATTGATAGGTTGATTGAAAAATATCTATAGCTTTCAAACAGTATCACATTTTTTGAATCCAAAACATGCGTCACATTATATGTTTTTCATCCTATAGGATTAAAAAAATAAAAATTGAATTTCATGAAGTTTTGACCAAGTTAAGGTGGTCAGACATACAAGTTTTTATATTTTTTAAAAACTTGTAATAAAAAAATCATAATTAATTATTTACTTGGAAAGAAATTACAAAAAAGTATGCATCACATCGGGGCATGAGTCCTCTACTTATATTTAAAATATTATAAAAAAATATCATCATTTTATTGTGGTTAGGGTGGTCAGACAGACACCTACTTCTTATTTTTTCCTTGAAATTTAAGTACCACTCCATTGAAATTTCAAATTTTTACCAAACAGATTTTTTTTTTAAACAAACCTAGTAGTTTAGAAACTACATTCAATTTTCTAAAAATTCTATTCTTACATATTTTTGAAATAATATAGATAACTTATTCAAATTTTTATTTCAAGTTGGCTAACTCTGATTTTTCTAAATTTTTTGCCACTTAAGGGCTTGTTTTTTCCATGATGATCCTGCACATACCTGTTGAGGGTATATGATATTGGGTTTAGGTTTGAGTGTATATGGTTGAGGGTTTATTATATAGGCCTTAGGGTCCAAGGTTGAGGGATAGGGTTTAGGGTTATGAGGGTATATGGTATAGGGTTGATGGTTTAGCCTATAGGCCTTAAGGCCTAGGGTTGAGAGATAGGGTTGAGGGTTGAGGGTTGAGGGTATAGGGTATAAGGTTTAGGGTTGAGAGTATAGGGTATAGGGTTTAAGGTTGAAGATATAGGGTATAGGGTTGAGTATACGGTTAAGGGTTTAACCTATTGGCTTTAGTTCCTAGGGTTGAAGGATATGGTTTAAGGAATTGATGGTATAGGGTTTGGGGTTATGGGAATAGATTTTAGGGTTAAAGGTATAAGGTCTAGGGTAGAGTGTATAGACTTTATGACCTATGGGTAAGTGTAGGGTTTAGAGTTGAGGGATAACATTTAGGGTTGACAATATAGGGTATCTAGGGTTTAGGGTTATGGGTATAGAGTTTAGGGTTAAGTGTAGAGAGACATGGAAGAAATAAAGAATGATTGATAGTGCACATACAATCCATGATTAGGAAATGGAAAGATGATGGTGAGGATAAATAAGGGGTGGGATGGGATTAGGTGTATTTGGAATGCAATAATTGAACTACAATGTAGAGAGCACTTAATTTGATAATGCATGTGATAATATACACTAGGGTATGAGGAAAGGTGACTATGTATCGCATGCATAGGACTGATCTGTAAACTAGGACGTTAAAGTTATTTGAAAACTTAATCCAATACAGATTTATTCCCTGATCACAATAGTAATGCGTGATTATGTCTAAACTATTGAAATTATCACCAAATAGAGTTCACTTTAATCCAGATTCAAGAAAACATAAGCTAAGAACTTAAGGAATCAAAATGCTGAAAGAATAATGAGACAAAAAGAGGAAGAGACATCACGCCTTGATAACGGAGTTCGCTCAAGATGAGCTACATCTCCGGGTCCGCTTCTCAATCGTAGGACCGCTTTATTGATATTGCCAAGTGTCAACTTTCTTACAGTATCCAGCTTCTACAATTAGCATAAACTCCTCACAGTCTCACTTTCTGAATCTTTTACAATTTTTGGTGTAGATAAACACCTTACAGATCAAACTCCTAAAAGCCTCTCTATCTCTGAACTCTAGCTTTGAAAAATTATCAATGTAAAACTCTCACCTCACACACCCTTTTTATACATAAAAATAAGCCAAACAAGGCTTAACAAAATATTAATTGCCTAACCCCCTCTCAACCTTGGTACAATGTTTGCATTTGTATTTTATACCACTTTTGTTTTAGTGGTTAGGGGGAATTTTAGCCATATAGGCCCATTTGGCTAGGTTCGGCCAACTGAAATTTAACAAAACCAACGGTGGCCTACATATAGCCAAGAACATACGCATGGTCTACCAGTGGATAATCTATTTTTTGAAGGGGTGGTCGGCAATTCCAACCCCGCCGGCCACGCTTTATAACAAATAGTGAAAACATTAAACAATAAAAACAAATGGCTCCATTTGTACAACTCATGGCTCTGTGTGGTGCAATGGCCACCCGAGATTCTCACCTATGAGAGGTTAAGGGTTCGAATCCTTAACAATTTTTTGTTAAAACAAACTCATCTGCCAGCCGAAACAATGCAACTACAACGGTGCCACGTGTCAAACTATCATTCGCCAGAACCTGCCAGTGTGTCCGCTGACGAGGATAATCCGTACTGTACTATCCACCAACTCATCATACCACGTGTCATGCTCCCATTTGTTGTTGACGCTGAATGGACTGCCACATCATCGCTGACTGGGTGTATGATTGCTGACTGGACTGCCCACTGGATTGCCACGTTACACTGTAGGGAATGCCATGTCACTTGTACAGATAGACATGTGTCAAGCTGAGATTGGTCCACTTCAGACTTGTACGGATTGTTGACATCATCTTGTATGGATGCTGACATCATCACTGTACCTTCAAGTCCACCAAGTCAACTGAGAGCTTTGACTGGCCATATGTTGCGCATATGACCTCCATTTTCCACGAAACGAACGCTGTCAGAATCATCTTGATGAGCACTTCGATTTGATGCTGATTTTAAAAAAATTTGAGATGATCATTTTTTTCACTTCTTGTCAGCTCCTGGTACACTGTTTGACCGGACCTTTGACCAAGCCTAACTTCCACCTACAATCTCCTTTTGACGCGATTCAAATTGCATCGGGATCATGTCATCGTGCTCTTCGATTTGAGACTACTTTTAGCTAATTTTGAGACTATGAAATTTTGAGGTCTTCTGGACCCACCTATATCAAGGACTAACACAAAAAACACATAAGTTGATGGTATAACATTTAGGATTTAGTATATTCATCCTATAGGCTTTAGGGCCTAAGGTTGAGAGATATAGTTTATGGTTGAGGGTATATGATATAGGGTTTAATTTTTAGTGTATATGGTTGAGGATTTATTATATAGGCCTTAGGGCCCAAGGTTGAGGGATACCTAGTTTAGAGTCAAGAGGGTATATGGTATAGGTTTGAGGGTATAGGGTATAAGGTTTCGGGTTGAGGGTATAGGGTATAGGGTTGAGTATATGGTTAATGGTTTAACCTATTGTCTTTAGTTCTTAGGGTTGAGGGATAAGGTTTAGGGAACTATCAGTATAAGGTATAGGGTTTTGAGTTATGTGTACATAGTTTATGGTTAAGTCTAGCATCTCACCCTCTCTACTCTCCTTGCCATCTCATTTTTATCTATCTCATTATCTCTCTCCCCTAGATCTACCTTTCTTTATCTAGCCTCTCTCTCTCTCCACCATCTACCTATATCTCTCTATCTCAACTTTCTATCTCCCCTTCCTACCTCTCCCCTCATACCTAATTATCTACCTCTCCCTCCCTCCCTATGTAGATCTCTCTTCCCTCTATCTCATATATCTCTCTTTCTCTACCTCTCTTCTCTATATCTTACCTCTCTTTATATCTCCCATGTTGGGCTCTATCCTCTCTCTCTTGAGCTCTATCTTCTCTCCCTTTAATATATCTAAATTATTCATTATTTAGGGTGTAGGACCTATGGTTTATGGGTTTAGGGTTGAGGGTATAGGGTTGAGTATATGGTTAATGGTTTAACCTATTAGCTTTAGTTCCTATGGTTGAGGGATAAGGTTTAGATTCAATGATATAGGGCATAGGGTATAGGCTTTAGTTCCCTAGATCTACCTCTCCCTATCTAACCTCTCTCTATATGGTTTAGGGATGAGGGTTGAGGGATAGGGTTTAGGGTTATGGGTGTAGAGTTTATGGTTAACTATATAGGTGTTAGGGTTAAGTGCATAAGGTTTTAGTAAGTTAAATCCATCATAAGCCCAAAAATAAGCAAAAAATGTACGTGTTTTGTTAAGTTAAGAGAATGTGTGTGTTTGGTAAAGGTAAATCCATCATTCAAACCCAAAAATAAGAAAAAAACATATGCATTTTGTTAAGTTAAAATAACGTATATGTTTTGTAAAGGTAAATCCATCCTCTAAACCTATAACTAAGAAAATCATATATGCATTTTGTAAAGTTAAAAGCACGTACATGTTTTATTAATTTAAAAGCATGTATGTGGTTTTGACATTATATAGGTATTTCTAAGTGGAGGCCAAAGTGAAAACACTTAAGTTTAGGGACCAATAATACATACATGCTATGGAAACATAACACGTACATATTTTGTTTAGTTTAAAGATTCGTAATGGCCAAAAAATCACATGATAGTTGTGTTGAAGGTCCCACAACAACTAGCTCTACTTTTTGTGCATCCTTTTCCAACTATGTATGAGATCTATTTGTTTTATTTGACTTAAAATGATTGAAATGCATTGAAATGTGACAATTAACTGATTGTTCAATTTTTTTTATTTGTATAGCATTTTTTATTGTCAATTGTGATGATTATTTCATATCTTATTGATAATTTTTAACTTCATTGTGTAATTTATCATTTAGATGTCAAAGAAGAGTAATTTATTTTTGTTCAAATTATAATATCTATTAACATATATTCATACAAAAAATTATTTAGGAATAATTGATATTACCCATGGGAAGGAATAAGTGAGGACCACCCAAAAAACTTGATGCAAAAAAGAAAAAAACAAAGGGAGTGCATGAAAAGACAGCAAGCGGGTGTAAAAAGATGGGTAGCCAATTTGTGGCCAATTTACTTTTTCATCTTGAAATAGCAAAAACGCATGTGCGTTATAGTAAAATTCACTTGCGTTATGGTTTAAATTTCAAAAAACGCGTTCATTTTGAGTTTAAAAAATGTGCATTTTTTGAAATAAAAAAAACATTTCCAAAATGCGAGCGCATTATAGTGTTATAACGTCGCGTTTTGGTCTACATTGAAAATTTTTTCTTCTCTTTTTCTTGTCTCTTTCTTGTTATCTTTCAAGGAAACTATATACATGAAATAAGCATTTAATTATAAGTTGACATTTACATATGGACATTTACTTTCTTATACTTTAAGTTATATTTCATGTATATAGTTT